>CCAG010006188.1:0-12631 GCA_001077435.1 Glossina morsitans morsitans
TACTTTATGGTAACTCAGCGTTTCCTAAGGATCACACTCTCATTGCCTGCTCTTTGGACATAAACTCAGCTTTTGATTCTGTTAATACAACATCTTAAAATTTATTTTGCTCTCGCTGAAGCTTCCTATCAGATTCTGTAATTTATTATACGATTTCTTTCTTTATAAGAACATGTTAATTAACAACGATGAGGTTGTCGTACAAAGGAGATCATTCACAGGTGTTCCTCAAGACTCTGTATTAAGTCGTCTTTCTTTTAATTTATATATTAACAAAATTTTCAGCTTCCTTCCTGAGAATGTCTCAGTTTTGGGCTATGCTAACGACTTGTCTAGGCATACTTTGCAATGGGCTCTCGACACTATTTCCTCTCGTCTTAAGGCTTTTTAACCCACTCTTTGTGATAACAAGAACCAATTCGTGGTCTTTTCAAAAAAAAAAAAAGAGACCCTACGGTTACTGCTTTTCTCATTTATGGCTCTTCTATTCCGTTTGACCTGCAGATCAAAATTAGCTCCTATTGGAAATTTCAAATAAGGACCTTCTGAAATTATGTGGAAGTCAGTGGAAATGCCTTCGTCTGGCTCTTGGTGGCATGAAAGCTACCCACATACTAAGCTTGAAACAGATGGCAAATGTTATGCCTCTACAAGAAAGACTTCGTCTGTTCGCCAATTTTTCATCTAATAAAATTCTATCCTATATACCTTACCTTTCATTTCCGACCTTCTATCATTCAATTCCTCTCCTTCTTTCTTTAAAATTTTTGCTGACAAAATTAATAATTTCAACATTCTAAGAACTGGTGTACAAAGCTTATCCAAAATGCCTTTCGGTTCTCAATAGTTTCAGTCACTAATTAAGTTCTTACCAATGAGAAAATCCACAGTTACTTCGGCAGAAGTGCATCACCGCTAGCCGAACTTGGTCAATATCAATTAGGAGCATTTTTCACTGATCTTTACTGATGGGTCGAAGACCGATGTTGTAGGCAGCAGCTTTTGTTTCCCAAATATTAATATAGAAGCTTACTTCTCATATCACCCATGTAGCACTATATTTCCGGTTGAATGTAATGCGATCTTGGAAGCCATCCGCTTAGAGAGTATTCAACTTCAAAAGAAATCCCTTATGGTGTCAGACAGCAAATTTGTCTCATACGCTTTGCAATCATTTCCCTCAGGTGAAACTTACCCGTACTTATAAGAAATCAGATCCTTACATTATAACCCCTAATCTGATTAACTTTATTTTCTTTTTCCCTGCGTGCCTAGTCATTCTTTTCTTGGCAAAACCAATTCAACTAAAATTGCATCTTCCAGACCATTTCATTTTAATGGTCGTGCTCTGATTTCTGCAGATTTCAGGGCAATCGACAAGAAACTCAGTTTTTTCTTGACAACAACGATGACATAATTCACATTATTGCCGTCATTTATACTCTTTATTTCCACAAATAAATAAAGCTGCTTGGTTTACCAATTGCGAACTCAAACGTGATATTATTTGCCTTATTAACAGGCTGATATTTAATCACACGAGATGTAATGATCATCTATTCAAAATTAACATAGTGAATAGGCCTTTATATACATGTGGTGTCTTACAATCTCCCGATCATATCCTATTTGCCTGTACGAATGTTGTCACTTCTGTTCTCCATTCCGCACTTCGCAAATTGGGCATATGTGGTATTCATGAAACGTTCATTTAACGTTCTTGAAATTTTGCGTTCTATTATTTAACACCCTACATCGTAATATTTTTTTTTTTTTAAATCATGTCAAGATATACAAGCCTTTACAGCCAAATACCTACTCTATTTTACAATTTTTAGTCTTGAGCTTATGAGTTTTTTCATATGACACTTTATACTCATGCATTACATTACTTCCTACACTACGAAATTAAGCTCTTGCTATTCTATCCTACGTGGCCGACCTATAACGCGCAAAATTAACTAGACATTAATCAATTATAGTTTTAATTACGAAATACAAAGAATTAATTAAATAAATAATTATAATAATAAAGCCAACCCTATTCCTAATAAGGCTTAAACAAAGAAATCTGTATTCACATTGGGCCTTTTCTACACATCTCAGAGAAATTTCGGTTGTTGAGTTGCTGAATAGAAGAAGTATTTTTTATTACTTTTGTAATACTTATAGATGTAAATAGTATTGTGAAAGGTTACAAATTTTTTAATTTCTGCGGATGAACCCATTAGGCCCATGAAACCAAATCGTTTCGGAAAAAAAAAATGAACATCACGATTATCACGGAAACAGTTTGACACGATATTCATTTGGTTGTTGAGCTATATCTGGACCGTAAGCATAAATACCTCATGATCAGTGAATATATATCGCATACCACCGTTACCGACACAAAGCATCTCTTCAACCACTTGGGCACAACGGTTTTTTTTAAAAGAAAATTAACTTGCGACATAGATAGATTGACTCAATTGCTATTTTAATCATATCTACAAAGTCTCTAATGTTTAATTGACAACTGCTGAACACAACAATCTTGATTTTGTTGATATTCCAGGAGTCGTCTTCAACTGCTTCAACAATTTTTAAAGCCCTTTGCAACGCATGTCTGCTTTCGTTTGCATTTTTGCATCAGCATGACAATTTTTCAACATTTTAAAATAATCTGCGGAAACATAGTTTTATAGAAATTCTTTGTTCAGAAAATTTATTCGTTTTGAAAACGATCATTTCCATGAACCACGGCAGACTCTCTGTTTTGTAAACTAATAAAACGAATGATTTGAACCTGCCATCTAATATTAATATTTTTAAGCAACGTTAACAAAAACTTACTATAACTTACTTGAATTGTAAACGTGCAGCTCGTCGACGATCCCCTCATTACCTCCACCGAATACAACCATCAATTCCTTTATGTTTACAGCACGATGGCCGTGTCGAGGCCGCGGTTGCGGACCTGACGGTGTGAGCACACGTTTCCAGTGAAAACGCTGTTGCCAATCCTTAGTGGCTACGTCATTTTCACCTTAAAATAAATAAGGATTACAGCAAAAGTTTTTAATTTCACCTTTAATATAATATACAATTATACTTACTTTCCTCAATTGAGTTGCTCTCTTTGCTTATATTAATATTTACCGCAGCTTTAGCAACACTTCCTACGGAATTTTGGTGCTCTAGCTCCAGTTGTTGCGATTGTGAAAAGTCACCATTCGTAGAAGACACCTCATTTTCAATCTCACTCTTAGTTTCCATTCTTGTTTTAATTCGCATTAAACTGAAAACTAGGGATTGAACATTCCAATTTAAAAGTGAAGAACAGGACAGTTGAACCACATTTTAAAATAAAAAACTTGTAATATTATACTTTAAAAAAAAAATGACGGGAAATTTTGTATAATGTAATTGTCTGAAGAAATCGAGTCATATGAAAACCGCAGAGATTATACTACTTATTTAAGACTTTTTAACCCTTCTATATTTTTGAACGTAAAATACATGTTTAAATTTTACTTAGAAACATATTTTTTTGCTTGTAGTGGCAATTAACTTACATAAACATTTTTCTTCTATTCGAATCCACTTTTCAATTCCAAATATTTAGGGACCTTCTAATACCTATTGAGTCTATCTTCATATCTTTGAGTAAATAACCGCAATTTTAACATATAATTTTTGATTTCAGTAAAATTAAATAAATCTAATATTTTTTTATATACACCCATTCCCCTACCCCCAACTACATCATATTAATAACCACTTCTAGTACGCATAAGTATACATACTTGCCACCATACTTGGTCTTTGTTCAAACTCAATTTGAAATTACACAATTACTATAATACCAATTTTCTATTTTGCTTAATTTGGTTTGCTGGAATAAGCAATTGAATGATGTATCCTTTGCTTTGTTATAGACTTCGTTTCAGCTTGAACTTGAAAAAGCGTTCTTCGGTGCAAATCGATCAATAACCACGCCCCTTACGCTCATTTTAGAATAGTGTTACATTTTTACATTGTTACAAATTTTCTTGATAAAGTATGTAAGTATAAAGATAAACTAAGAAGAATAAAAACTTGTGTCTAAAGGGAAAAATATAACCAAAATGAATGCATTTTTTTACAATTATGATGCATTTGGAAGTAGCATCTTTATTGCAATAAAAAATTCGGGACCGAAATCTTATAATTGAATTCTTTTGGCAGTATACAAGATAAACAACTTTTAAAACTTGCATGATTGGGCCCAAAATCAGTAGCATATCTCTACCAAGAAATAGTTAATATTAAGTGAGACTAGTTCTCAATAAAGAATAACATAAGGTCAATATTATAAAATAGACTATTTATTAGTTATCCCATAACTTTAAAAAAATTAGCATTAGCATGGCATCACTATCAAAAAGTTAATTTTTATGAAGTTCGCTTCTCATTTTCTTTTCAATACATAACATAGACATTAAAGGCAATTAGTAACTGAGACTTGTATTGTGATTTCTGAAAGTATTCCTCCACCGCATACCACCTTAGGGGTTAGGACTCAGATAATTGCCAACTCGCGGCGTGAAACACAGGAGAAGAAAAAACACCAGGTATACTGTGAAAAAGAAAACTATTTACTTATTCCCGCCACTTCCAGTTCACCAAGTCTAACACGCTGCTTTTCAACAATACATACTGTTTTTTACAACCAAACAAGCACTTATCTTGGCTTAGACACATTTAGAAAATATACAACCACAGATTAATTTAGATGGGGTTTTTTTAAGGAGCAAAGGGAATACTTTACCAACAAAATTCTTTAAAATGTATTTTATCAGATAATTACAAAGTTTCGCTTTGGTGAGACAGTTGATATTAATTTATTTCAAGTTAATGTATGGTTAAATCATATCACTACACAAAACTTCAATTAGCAAACTCTACTACACTATTGTACGATGGCTACTGCAATGAGCTTTATTAGTTTATGTGTGGATCAAAACCTACAACGAGTAAAACAAGATGGCTGATAACCGAACGATTTGCAAATTGCCGTATACCATAGAATTAGAAGCAAAGTTGTTTTTTATAGAGTTAACAAACAAGATTGCCAGACTTTTATTTTTGTTTGTATTAGCGAAATTGCTCTTTCGAATCTTTCAATTGGTAGTATGCCCCAAAAATAAGATATTGGATATTGCGCTCATAGAAATTCTAAATATTTGAAATCAAGAAAGCCAGTTGGAATAAATTCAAATATGTAAACATCCAACAGATGATGTAAGAAGTAGCAATGAAGAAATAACATGTCTATAAAGAAAAATCATAGAAATTGAAATGTAAAAATGAGAAAATATAGGAATATATATAACTCGAAATTTCATATTATATCACATCAGAAAGATTCGAAATGAACCAACGTAAAAACTAAATTTGAGACATTCTGCGCTTACGTTGCAATTTGTCGTCTTTATTTTTTCTTGTTCCCAATTTTCGCGTTGAACACACGGTATGTGTTTTCATTTCATATGTTTACATAAAAATTTTATGGCTTGAAAAAGCCGGTAAAGTTTAGTAAAAAATGAACTAAATCAGCACATTTTTTGCTTTCAATGTATTTAACTTGAATTTCAAAGAGCCATAATAGAGCCCACTTTATCTAGCTATATGGCCTAAGAAGTAAATGCCAAGTGGTGTTAAATCGTTGATTTTAATTAATATTCGTTTAAATCGATATAAATAAATAAAAGGAATTTTTAGGGACCCTATAAAGTATATTCTTGATCAGAGTGAAATTCTGAGTTGATTCACCCATGTCTGTCCCTCTGTGTGTCTGTGTGGTGTTTGTTGTTTGCACTCTCCTGGTCACAAATATGAAGATATCAACTTCAAATTTGGTGGAAACATTGGAAGTTTTTGCACGCTTGTTGATATTGAAAGTGGGATAAATTGTTCTGCCCGCCGTGGGGAATAAACTGAACGTAACTCCGTTTTTCTTCACAAAGATTTGTTTGTTTTTCATCGTTACTCAGAAATTATAAATGTTAGAACGCTGAAAACCGAGATTACTTTTTTTTTAATAATAGCGGCGATATGGGTACCAAATAAAAAAACTTGAAGAGTAGAATGCGAAAACCATAGTGGTGGATGTGCGAGAATTGGCCCTCGTCGAATATAACTTTCTTACTTGTTTTTGTTTTTTTATTAAGAAAATTAGTATTTTTTTGCACTAATTTTATTTATTGTTACTTTAAAATCGCATATTATGCAAAGGTGAAGCCAAGTTAGAAAACTAAATTGTGTGTGAATTATGGAGAGTACGCACGTATCTGAAAGTCAGCGTATGTTTTCGTTTTTCGGTTAGTTCCGCGTGTGTGATGGCATTCAGCATTGATTGATAACGATAGGTTTCTTGACACAGTACCTGTTAAATACACTCTACACTACTTGTTAAATTACACGAAAGCAGAAGATCTTACGTTTGGCATTAGAATTGGTTGTTTATAGCAAAAGGGAAAACAGTTATAAATTAACAACAAAGTAAATTCCAAACAAAATTGTTTACTAGCAAACAGCTGAGCTAACAAATTAAAAGAGAATTTACTGACGAAAAGTTTCAAAAAAACGGAAAATTTTTCCATTAGGACTTTTACAGAATTTTTTTGAGTGGGTAAATAAACCACGTTCTTTATTGGCTTAGTTCGTTTTATCCCAACAAACCAAAAAAAAAAAAAAAATTGATTTTATTGTTAAGCGATTACAATCGTTTTGTGTGATAATCAATATATAAATATTAGGCAGAATGCTTCGACAAATCGTTTTACGCCATTTGATAGAGAAGAATCGAACATTTCGACAGGGTAATGTTGTGAAACGCGATACTTCCAATCCTCTCACATTAAATATGTAAGTTTTTTGGATGTACTTGTGATAAATATATGTGTTTGTTTATATTGTTTCATGTAGATTTCTGCAAATGATTCGAGTTTCGAAAGCGGCCTTCAAATACGTGTTGCAAACAAGCGATGTTTTACGGACGATATACATACCGCTGATTATTCGTTTATGACTTTGGAACTCTTGGTTTCTGGAGGTTACCTATGGCTGATCGGTAATGACTACTCCTTAAACGTGCCGCATAGAACGCTTTCGGATGCCGCATTGAAAATTATAGAAGCTGTGGATGCTAAAATTTGTCCGAAATGGATCAGGTGGAGCAATAATGTGGACAAACAAACATGATTTTACGAGAAATATGGCAATGTGATGAGAAATGTTAAGTAATTTTACGTTTTGTTTTGCAATTAAAATATTCATTCCTTGAAACATTCCTTGAAGTAATTGGATACGTAGACGGGACTCACGTTTGTTTTCAAAAGCCTACAAAAGATAAAGAACTTTCCATCAAGAGAAAAGACGAACATAGTTTAAATGGAACGGTAGTAAGTTAATCTACATATTGGTGTACGTTTTCTTGTATATTCATGTACGTGGTTTGTTCGTAAGGCTGCGAATATGAAATGAAAATTTGGCGGTTGACTTTATATACCTGGGATCAAGCCAAGGCTCGCACATAAGGAGACACAACAGTGAAAGGCAGGGAGCATCATTGAAAGGTGCATTTGTTTACATAAAGCTTAGTACTACTTACTGACATTGTTATTCAAAAGCCTATATTAAACTTTCTTATTTTTCAGGGTCGCATTTTGATGCAGAAGCACAAAAGCAGGTAAAATTCTAGAAAAATGATAAGAGTCGCAAATGTTTGTGTGCTCCGCACCATTTGCAAAGTGCATTTGGGAAGCGAAAATTTCAATTTCAGAGTATAGTGTGGACGATTTCGCAGAGCCAACGCAGTTAAGGCGGTTTGGAGAACAAATTAAAATAAACACAGCGGCAAGAGTTCACTATAATTTTTTTATTATTTCTATTTCATTACTTAATGTATTTCATAATTGGAATAAGTATATGGATGTATTAAATGGGTAAATAATGCACATATAAAAATAAAAAAGAAAATAATGGAGGCATAAAGGATGCAACAAAGTTACTCGTCATCACTCTCGACATTATTAGAGATCTGGCTAAAGAGGAAATAGCGGTTTTGTTTTTCAGTTTCAGTACCTTGGTCTTGCACGACCTTGGTTCATAATATATAATGATTATATGCTTCTGTTATATATTGTTTGCTTTTATTAAATGATGAAAACGATACTAATAAGTGTTTTATTTTTTAATGTAAATTTGCTGATTATTTCTCACATATTTAGTTAATCTAAAAGAAATTACAATTTAAACGAAGTTTAACAATACGTTTTATTTAACTAAAATATAAGAAACTCTTTAACCCAAAACAAGATAGCGCAAAACCACTAGATTAAATTCTTGTTTTAATCGTAATCAGCATTAGGTTTTCATTTTATAAATTTTTAAATTTGTCCGCTGGGACATAAGTAAACAACATGTTATTATACTTTATAATTTGTATAATACATAATTTGGTAGGAGAATCGTCATCATTGCAACGGCAAAACAAACACACGCGAACACAAAATTTTGGGAGAGCGTTTATTGCACCTTTTGGGCATACATATATAAACTTAAACAAAACTCGAAAATGGAATCTAGTTAACTTCATACATAATCACTGCCAGGAGGTATAATTACGTATCTGAAAATTAACTTTCGTTCGTCACCAAGCTGATAATTGATAAACATTTTTGTCCTAATCGCGTAAGACTTTCGTGTCATTTTCGTTGCTATCATTCATATATAAAGAGTAGAAAAATGAGAGAAATTTTAGTTTATATTTAATTGTGGCGGTCAAAATTCGAAAAATAATAACTGATTCTTTGTTAAATAAACAAACAAACAAACTATTAATGAGTGATTGTTTTTTATTTCTAGATTTATATTCCTCTGTTGGCAACCCTGCACGAAATTGGACGTTTCTTTTTTCGGTGCGGAAAATTTTTGAAAAATTAAAAAAAAATAAATAAAATAAAAAAAAAAACAACCATCTGCCGTCTCTGAGTTTATCCCTGCAAGACTGTGGACATCTCTCAATTACATTGGACATCAAGTGGCGGCGATTTGAGTGAATTTCTTAAATCTTTTAAAAAGCAAGGTTTTCTCTGCGCCTCTGTCGGTTTTTTCAGAACCTGCTGGTCTTCCAGATCCCCTTCGACTCCCTTGGTAAGTCAGTTGCTTTTTTGTCAATAGTCTAGGACGAAACTTAAAAGCCGCCCGCCCGCAAGAGGGTGCGGCCTACAAAAATGCTGTCTAACGGTGAAGATTATGAAAATTTTGAACGAACAACCAGGAAAAAAATCTTAAAAAAAAGTATATCCATAAGGATAATTTATCCGAAGAAGATTTGTCTATGGAGGTCAATACCACTACCTCAAATTCACCGATCCCACCTACTACTATAAATAAGCCAATCATGACTCCCAACAAGGGTTGTATGGAGCGTAGTAGTCCCAATAATAGTCCCATTAAAGGAAAAATCCTAGATCTAACAAGCCAGCACTTTTACGATAATGAAGCGACGGAAGAGGGTTATGTTTTCCTTGAAGTCGGTAATAATGATAGAGACAAACAAATACGTCTGAGTTCAGATTTGTTCTTCTTCGAACATATGAAAGATCTAAAATTGGATGGTCTGATTAACATCAAAACCATTAGCAATGGCAAAGCTAAACTTTGCTTTGATAATGCTATGGATGCCAATAATTTTATAAAAAATGATGACTTTCGTTCAAAATTTGCAAAGCTTATATTCCCAGGAATTTTACGGAAAAATTCGGGATTATGAGATATATTCCTTCTTCTATTTTCTTTTTGTATTCCGCTATTTCTGAAATTGAGATCGTTTCCGTCACGAGACTTCATAGAAGGGATCCCTCCAACAAAGAAATATTCATCCCAACAAACAGCATGAAGATTGGATTCAAGAGAAAATTAATCCCCAAAAGCATAAAGTTCCCAGTGAACTACTTTATTCGTGCAACTAAACCGTGTTTCAATTGCGAGCGCTTTGGCCACATTGCCAAATTTTGTAAGAGCAGGGAAAGCAGATGCTTAAACTGTGGTAAGGTACTGGCCTGTCTCATCAACTTTTGAAATCTAATCATATGCTTGGGTTGTCGGTCTTTGGACCATAACGTATTTCATAGAGAGTGTCCAAAAAGAAAGAAGGAGGAAGACATTTAAAAAAGTCCTAATCATCCAAAATATCTCGTTTAAAGAATACAAAGAAAAATTTGCTACCAATCCATTCAATCTATTGGACAACAATTACGATGAAGATTTCCCGGCAATGAATAACAGTACCATATCCAACAACATAAGAAATCCGACTCTAGAGTCAAACAACATTTTAGTGAAAAAAAGCTTTAGTGCGGTAGTTAAAAATAAAACGGGTGTTCCCAAACCCACGCGAAAGTCGATCCATAAGGTGCTCTTGACTTACAGTACTAAGATTTAGGAAACAAAAAAACTTCCCCAACCTTCTGACTAGCACATCTGCGCAAATAACCACAAGTCGACAGAAATGGCAAAAATTATTGGACGAGATTTTCAGAATTCTTTCCACCACTCCTTATGAAGAGAGACTAAAAACCATTCAATTAGAAATTGTAACCCTTGAATCAAAATTTGACCTTTTAAAACAAGGTACATCTAATTCCTTCAATATAATATACAAAGTTTCAGACGCAATGCCTATTTACTGGATTACTACCTCAATTCCAACCGACCCGATTTCGCATTTTTGACTGAACTTTTCTTGTCTGATGATAACATTTGAAACCTCAAGATCCCCAATTACAACTCGGCTTATAAACACAGAAATGATGGCTATGGAGGAGTAGCTATTCTAGTTAGGAAAGGCATCTCCTTCAAACAAATTCCCTTCAAATCAGCAAAACGTTTTTGGAAATTTTTGAATGGATATCGCATTTCAAAAAGAGAATACAAACATACCATTTGGAATGATGAGAACAACAAACCATACCTAGAATGGCTGAAAGCCCAAGTTCCCACAACAAATGCTCTCAAGTTTCTCTTGCTTGACTTTTAGGTGGAAAACGTCTCTGCTTTTTCATTGGAAGCATTTTTACATATCCTTAAGCTAAAGAAGAAATCTACTGCCTCTGGGAATTAAACATACTCAATTCGATGACTAAATCAAAAAAAATCAGTAAAGGTCTGTATGTCGGCAAAAACTGAATTACCTTATTGAAAATAATTTCAAAATGTACGCAACGGATGGATCAGTAAATTCGAACATTTCTAGCTTCTGTCATAGAGCATCCAAATTTACTTTTCGGAAAATTCAATGTTCTACAAGGATTATCATCCACCTTCATTGAACTTCTGGCCGTCAGACAAGCAATTCTCTTTGCAATAGAGAACAAATTTAAAAAATTTGCATGTTTTTCTGACACCAAATCTGCTCTGATGCTAATAAAGAACAAGGATCCATACAACATGTACGTTTTGGATATTTACGACCTCTTAAAAGAACCAAGCATCGAAGAATGCCACCTTATCTGGATCCCAGGTCACAGTGGTTTCGGTATCAATGAAAAAGCAAACTTCTTTGCACGTGAAGCACAGTTTGATGGCATGATTGTGTCCATTCACTATCCTCCCAGTGAAGCTCTCCTGCTGATTGAAAAAGTTATTGCAAAAGAATGGAAAGATAAGTATCATATTCTAGCTGGAGAAAAAAGCAACCGGCCTTTTTACAAAATTTGCCCATTTTTGATACCCAAACTTTTACCTAAAGGAAAATTTGCAACATGGGAATTTAAAATACTTCATAGTCTTATGACTAATCACACTTACGACAAGGTATACTTAGAAATGATCAAAGTCTCTTCCACTGATAGTTGTGAGGAATGTAACACTACTGAGTCTGCCGAACATCTAATGTTTGAGTGCAGGTGATTTGACATTCTTAGACAGTCTTTTAGTATATTTAGCTTATATAACAATTTATATGAAATTTTTCGTGCTAGAAACTTCACGCAGCTTAACTAACTGACTGCCTTTATCAAATCAGCTGATTTTTCTTTCTAATCTTCTATATTCATAATTTTGTCTACAAACACAGATCGCTTATACTCTCTTCTTCTCTGACATTCTTAGCCAGAATTTCGACTGTACAGTACCTTACGAAAGCCTATGGGAATAACTGCGGAGCAGAACATCTTCGGCTTAACAAGCATAAGCATCACCAAAAAAAAAAGAAAATAAATTAAGAAAAGAGCGCTTATCTTATGTTTCGTAAAATCATAATTATGTCATCAATGTGTTTTTGTTTACGTTGCTGGATGATGGGTCTAAATTGATTAAATATCCATTTCCAAACAAATAAAAAAAAAAAAAAAAATAGATGTGTATTATTAATACACTTAATATATGCGTATATTTATCTCAATAATGGAAGGCATTAATTAATGAAATAAAAAATTTATTTTATTTATTTATTTATTACACTTATGCAGAAACTCAACTAAAAAAAAAAGACAGTCGAGTTCAAATGACTCTTAAAGTAAATCTTAAATTAATTATTATTAAAAACTTAGTATAAGTACAATAAAACAAATAAAAGGAAAAAAAAGAAAAAAGAAAAAGA
>CCAG010006198.1:0-88725 GCA_001077435.1 Glossina morsitans morsitans
GTACAGACTGACAGCTTTGATATAGGAAATGATTATTGAATATTAAAAGGGTAGTCATTTAAATAATTTCCTTGAATGTTATTCTATTGAAAACGAATTATTTAAAATTATCCATAGATACGAAAAACACTTCATTGTCTTTCCGTATATTGTTCTGCAAAGAGCGAAACATCCGTTTATATTTAAGACATTCATGAACTTAAATCCTTTTTTTTTTTTTTTGAAAGTCAATGATCTATCAACCATGGGGTCATCATATGTGCACTTTTCTTTGAAAGTTTTGTAAGTTCATTTTCGACAATAAGTTAGTTAACGATAACAATGAATTCAAGCTGCCATGACCTCTTTGTCTATAAGAACTTCACAAAAAAATCCATCAAAATTTGTAATAGTTTGCCAATGTAAAGCTCCGTAGTCAACGAAATTGCCAACATCACGTCACATCAACACTGTTGACAAACCAGCCTTCAAACAGTACGCGCCAAATTTTCAAGACATTTCGACCATTAGTTTACAGGCTACACTTAGCGGCCTTAACCTGCTTTCACCGTTTGCTGCTCTTTCGGCTGATTGCCGGTGTGAGACTAAACCGCAGTGATGAGCCCATATCGCATGAAAAAAACTCCGTTCATCGTCAGATAGCACAAGTTTGCTTTCTTGTGGAAAAATCTCGCGCGAATACGCTTTTCCGTTTTCCAAAACGATTTTACGCATTTTTTTGTAATTTTTTCTGCAACTCGCTTGGCATCAGCGTTCAGCATTATCGATTTCCTTACGATTGTGCAACTACCTACAAATTTATTTCTTCGTTAGGCAAGAGCCGTCATAACATCTTTCAAACCAAAATTAATTCTAAACTTTTTTTTTCATCAAAAACATTCATATTTTTTCAATGTCGTGGAATTTTCACACGTATCGTTTGAAGACTGGTAGTATCCAGTAATCATACGGTTCTATCAACACTGACGCCATATAAGTGTCGAAGAGGAGACTTGTTGTATGATGTATGTATAAATATGTTGAAAGTGATGCATGTTCACGTTCCGCAAAAACAGAAAGAAATTTCAAATTCCGCCTGAGTGGCCGAGTAGACAAGAGTCTCGACTAGCAATTCAATGGTCGTGGGTTCAAATCTCAAGTGCGGTAAAGTATTAGGTGCCTTCAATGCTAGTGCTTTAAGGCTTTAGTCTTAGAATTTATTCTCTGGCTAAATTTATATAACAATAATAATAATAATAAAATGGTACACATTAATATAAGGTTGCAGTTAAAATGGCGTTAGCTAAAGAAACATTGAAACAAAGCCTTTTTTTTGACGCATTTAACAGAAATTTCATAAAAGAATTAGTTTGAATCAATAGAAATGCCATATTTAACATATGACAACATACTGTCGACTTTGAAACTGCTGTAAGTCCATTTGAATACCTAAAAAGTATAAATTACTTTAAACTAATGCTTTAAAAACGGACACATTATAAGCTTAAATCAATTTAATGTTTAAAAAAAACATAAAATAATTTTATTACATATATCGACATTCAAATGCAAACCTTTAAATGTCTATATATATAAAATTAAATGGACTTGAAGCACTTTTAACTAAACCGGCTAATGTATAATCTACCAGTATTAACGGGTAATAACAAGAGTCGTGATGATATTGATCGTTAATACACCCAAGACAAAATTAGTTTTAATTTATGCCAGAACTGACAGTTTATTAAAAGTTTTCAGAGTTTTTCTTTACTAACAATTAGTGGGAAAATGAGACGCTAATCGGTTTCGGCAAAAAGCTCAAAAATTCAAATGAAAAAAAGTTTCTTTCTAGTAGGGAATGTTTTTCTTCCTTATATGCTTGGATGTTTAAAGTGTTTGCTAAACTAATAAAAAAATTTACAGTTGTCTTTCCCCTTAATGTTTACAATAAAAGTTTTCCCGGCCGCTAAAGCAATTAGTATAGAATTAAAAAGTTCAATATAAACTCTATTCAAAAATAAGCGCAAAGAGAGAGAAAAACATTTTTTGTTTTACTTTAAATCTTCGTCGATAAACAAGAAGGAAATAATGTTCAATTCGTTTCGAATATCAAGCACATGATGCGTAATAAGCAATTTAACAAATTTTCATTGCTACGGGCAAAATCTGACTTCATTAACAAAGAATATATACTTTGCGATATTTACGATGCATACCCATTTGACGAGAAACTAAATTATAAAAATAACAAGTAAGAACATTCCAAGCAAGGTCGTCCATTCAACACCCTACACCACATTCTCTAACACTGTTTCTACATAAAGGCACATTTTGCAAACGCGTTTTTGTGATGAAGCGGGCCCACAATGCAACCTAATGTAAAGTACAACTTTAATACTTACAGGATCCAAAGATAGGCGTAAATGGTCCAAATTTTGTAGCGCTCATTTTTGCATGAAATTACTATTATGGGTCAATTTTCCTCACCACTTATTAAAAGTTAGACTTTTCTGCTCTACAAAGGGTTAATGTTTGTGCGAATTCTTATTAGACTAAGGTCCAAAAAATTGGCCAAGATGGTCCAAAATTAGTACAGTTAATTTTTTATGTTAAATTGCTATTATCGTCTAATTTTCATCATGAAGCATTGATAATTATACCTTCTTGTCGCATGAACTTCAGTTTTTATTCTCTGAGAGGGGGTTAAAAAATTGCCACGGCCTGTCCAAAGTTTTCATACCAATGTGGAACGCCGAAATATTACTACTTGCTAACTTTCGCCGAGAAATTTTGAATATTACAATTTTTTCCATATAAAGATTTTTCAGAATAGAGCGTTATATGAAAAGCGCTTGAAAAAGTTGACCGATCCGAACCATTTTCAATAGCGTTCGTCTTTGAATCAAACCAGGTCGCTGTTCCAAATTTCATCAAAGTATGTCAAGAATTTAGAGCTGCAACTCGAATACAAATTTACATAGACAGACCTCAGACGGACAGACAGCCTTAGATCAATTTAGATTCTGAATCGATCGATATCAGCCCTTCTGCGTGTTACATACGTCCGCACTAACTTAATGTTATATAGCAAGCGTGAACAATTTGGATTACACGGGTCTATTTTTTAACATACCTAAGCGTTATCATGAAAAGCACACCCTTATATAAAGAGAAATTCTAATTTTTAGTTTTTATGACGGAAGATGAAAAATAATACAATTTTTAGTAAGTAAATTAAGCTGCAAATTTAGACCATTTCATGCAACGTTTTGGCCACCCTTCAATAGACGGGCTTTCAAAAAAGTTTATTTAAAAGTTGGTTTATTACTATCAAACCGAGCGAACAACTGTAATAGACGAAGTGCCCGACTACGATTTTCTTATTTGTTTTTCATAAGCAAATTTGATTCGTTCTTGTAAATCTCTACTTTGCTTACTTTTTCAATTTGCCAACAGAGAGTGCTGCCTTCTAATTTCTGTTCTTTACAATTTCTTTTTTTCATTTCAAATAGTAGGATATATATTCAAGAGTGATCCCGAGTAGGCTTGAAAAGAGAAGTAACTTGTAAATTATGAATAATTTGATTAACAATTTGCAAGTCAACCATACCACAATAACATACTAATGAATGAAGAGTCGTTTGAAAGTCATATGCTCTTTTCTTTAATTGTGTTCGAATATGCGTTCAGCCGCTATAGATTTGATATTTTCAAGCATTTAACATTTAAGTCAAAAAAAATAAATAAAATAGAAACACAAAGGTGAAACGCTAACGAAAGTCAAAAGCACTATACGTACATGCAAACTGCTGCGCATGATATATTATATTTTCGATTAACTTAAAGTCACTGCGTATTCCTAAGTCTCTCAAGTACACTTCGGTTTAACTGTGTACAAATTTTTAGAATCCCTGAGTATTGCACAGTAACTAGATACGAATGTAAATAAAAATAAATAAAAAAAATGCTTCAAAAAGTCAAAAAAAAAGTAAAAATGCCGTAAGCTTTGCATTCTAAAAGAATATTATATAAAATCAGTTAAAAGTTAATACACTCTTTGCTTTTTCTCTCGTACGCCAGTGCCAGTGCAAATAAAACTTAACTTTGTGCAAATATATAATTACCGTCAAATTTAGTAATTTTTATCAAAACGATCGTCCATGATATATACGAGGAAATTTTGCATGGTTGCATATGCCGTAGCTTATTGGTAACGAGCAAAAATCCTCTCTTTTATACCCATCACCGATGAATGAGGGGTATATTAATTTTGTCAAAACGTTTGCCACGCCCAGAAGCAAGCATCCGAGACCACACAAAGTATATAAATTCTTGGCCAGTTTTAAATTTGGAATACACATAAATATGTCCCCTGTTCGTCTGTCCATGTGTCTATTTGCGTACCTTTGTAGTATTTGTGGTAGACATTCTCTCTTTAGCGAAAATCAATATATCGCCTAAGAATTTGCAAAAGAATTTGGAATTGATCTAAACTTTTCAAACGGCACGCTTACGGCAAAAACTTTTAGTTTGAAAATAGATCATGAGAATTTTGTTCTCTTACGGTGATGGGCATAAAAGGTTCGGTCACGACTTTAGATTTCTTATTTGTTTTTTATTAATTTTTGCTTTTTAGAAAAAACAGAGGTATTTCCAAGTTAGATGATGTTTTCAATACCAACCGGCCAGCAGAGATGCTACAAAAGTGATAAAAAGGGAATCAAATAAAAAGAATTTCGAGGCGTCAATTATGCTTAGTCAAGGTTAAAAGTTATCAAGTGAAGCTTGGATCTTCTTTCAAAACAAGGACAAGCAACCCCGTGGACCGGTTGGAAAGATAACGCTTTATAAGAAGCTACTATATTTGACGATCGCATTTCAAACCACACCAAGCCATATACATCTATTTTTGAAAAACTTAGAGAAATTTTGTAATAGGAAAAGCGATGTGCTAACGTGCTTTTACTTAGTACTTTGTAGAGCAAAAACGAACATAGAAAACAGATCAAAGGAAACAAGATATTTTTGCAAAATTTTGTTTAGCTTTTATTTATTATTGTCGTGATAGTCTTAGGTAATAAATACCTTGTTATCACGTGGAGATATTAGGAAAATTTTAAATAATTTAGAGGAAATTAAATAATTTATTCAAAGCATTTAATTGAAATAATTCTATAAAAAATTAGTAAATTTTTTTAAAAATTCGCGCAAACATGTAACTTTCAAATTATAAACTGAAAATTATATTTGATTTTGAACGAATAATTTACGGCCTGCACCTCCATCTTAAAAAGACTGAAAAAAACCCAAAAACTTAATATCCGTATAAGCGCTTGAGTGACTTTTTACCCTATTGAGAGAACCTACATGAACACTTTCATCGCGTGTCTCTTGGAGGTTATGGACAATGGGCAAAAAACTGAGACGTGTCCTTTTAACGATTTGCTCACTTGCAATAAGAAATTGCGCCCAACGACTTCCAATATTTTTGTCAAATTTCTTAGTTTTCAGCATTTTTACCTTTAGGAGTGATTCACGTATACACGAACAGACGGACTGACAAACGTAATTAGAACGATTCTGATGGCAAAAGACGGAAATTATACTACTTTATAATATTGAGTGGGCGTTGCCGATTTTTGCAGTTTTGTGTAGACCTGCAGGCGTATCCATAGAATATAGGCGCGAACTTTCATCATTACATCTTTTACAGTTGATAAATGATTTTCTATTTTTAAAAACAGAGGTCACATTAGCGTATATTGTAATATGGACATGTCCTATGATCGATTTGGGCCAATTTCAACATCAACCTGCTTGCAAAATCTTCCAATTTTTCAGCAGAATCTTTACTGCAGACGTACGCAGACAATCAGCCAGATAATCAGCAAGACAGACGGGTGGACATGCTGGACTCGATTAAGAATTCGATGCTAATCAACGATAATTCCATTTCGGTCAAACCATTTCCATTATTGGGTCAAACGTTTTAATACAATGCGTATAACCTCATCTTTCGGTGCTAGGTGCATATTCGCAAGAAATTTTGCTTACAGATTACTTCAACAAAAATGCTTGCGGTCGTCCTTGTCTTCAGCGAATATTTATATCCTCTAAACTTTATAATATATACTTGATTGGTATAAGATTCTGAACTAAACTATGCTTAACCCGCCCAGCCATCTCTCTATCTGCATTGTTTGAACACTAATGACGGCAAAAATTGTCATACGCAGCTCAAACTCGATATATAAACGCTTTTAATACACACTATAAGGAATAAAATGATTGGAGAGTGCTCTCCGGCAAATCAAGGAGCCCTTCCCAAGATCACTTCTATACTAAGACTCCCCTGAGATAATGACAAATCTCACTTCGTATGAGTTTCTTGTTAATTGATTTACTCCTATAAACCCATACCCACAAATCTATCTTTATAATCTACCTTTTAATGCTTATTTATTGATATATTTCGCTGAGAGATAAATTCATGAAATTTGTAGTCTTTTTGTGCATATCTTAATTTCGAATTAATTCCTTACTTTTTAACGCACACGATCTTTCGATTATGTCATCCCCCCATTGCTTCGATTTAAATTCCTATCGAATTCATTTTTACTTATTCTCATCTATTTTTAATATACTTATCGTTACCCAACTACAGTGAAAACCAAAAGCCAACCTTTACTGTACGGCAATTAAAACCAAAAGAAGAAATTAGGTATAGGCATTTCCTTCCAAAAGAGAGAAAGAGAGGGAGAAGTTTATAGCACAACCTCCGTGTGTTCGTACTCGTTCAGATCGATACAATCATAGTTAGCAGATCAGCGGTTCACAAAAGTTGAAATTATGGGAAAATGGTTTAATGACTATTCGACCTAAAAACCGACCTTGTGAGGTCATTCGAAATTTATTCGATAAGTGACAAAAACCCATAGATAATAACGCGGAATATTCCATTTATTAAGGTTTGTATTAAGTGCATTTTAAATAAAGTTGAGTTTTATCAAAAACGGAAGGAATTTATTAACACACCTAATGTAATACATGTTGCTCTAAATATTGACAAAAATATTTTCCAGCACTACTTCAAAAGTCAATTTAAAACCAAAGTGAAAATAATCCATCTTTTAGTAAAAGCGAAATATGAGCGACGTACAGTCGGTGTTATTTGAAAGTTCTTTTGATCGATTAACTGACAAGACCACATTCAATCAAGTGCTTTACCTTTTTTTTGCCTGGTTTAGATTGCTAAGTATCAAAGCTTCGCCCTGTCCAAAAATGAATTTTCCCTTATTGCTCCATAAGCTTTTGAGAACTTATTCACTAGTGAAGTGTGCAAATTTTCGATACACTTAAGCTAAGGAGAATATTTACTATGCCTTAGTTCTTTATTTCAACTTTCGAAATTTTCAATGGACGCCCAAGTGGACAACGCTAAATGAGCTAAATGACTTTTGCAGCCGTATTCTGAGCAACCTCAAAGACATGTCATGACACCTAAAGCATTACTTTATTTATGGTTTGCGTGACTTAACTACGCGTTTCTATAACAAAATTGATATTGGAGTAGTTTGTTGCGACTATTTCTTCACAATTGATACACAAAGTCAAAAAAACTATAAAAAAAATAATTTTTTTCTCTTACCGATTATCACACTGGAATATACACCTCAAGATGATCAAAATGAAAAATGCGTTACAGTGTTTTGAACGCTTCAACCCTTTCAAACGAAATGATGAAAGAAACACCCCACGGCGAATACATATACACCTAGCTAAGTTCAAGGCAAAGGTATCAATGCAAGCTTGTACAATATTTCAATCACTTTGGAAGGTCTTTAAACTTTAGTTCCTTAATGAACAATTCAACACCTTTTGCCCTAACCTTTTAAAAAGTTCTTGTTTCTTTTTAAAAATATCAATACAAAAAAAAAAAAAAAAAATTAAATTATTTACCTATTCCTTTTTCTCTTCATACACACGTATCTATAAATATCGTTTTGCTTTTTTCTTTGATATGCAATAACTAAGAAGAGGACATGACAGTTGAGTTATTTATGGTAGCAAGAAAAAACAAAAATAGAAAAACCAGTAAATTGCAGAAAAATGCAGTTCAGGAAGTGACTTTTATGTTTACTTTAATGAAATCCTTATTTAAGCTTGTTTTTTCTTAACTTGTAGTAAACATTCTAAAGGGCGAACAGGTTTACACGCGTAAAAAATGTAGACTTGTGTGCATAGTCAGATATAAAATGTCATCAATCAAATTATTTTGTATCGCTTAACTGATGACTATAAAAAGTATTATCAATTATTAAAAGTATTATAATCGATTAACTACTATTTTTATACCTACCACCGAAGGATGGGAGGTATATTCACTTTGTCAAAACGTTTGCAACGCCCAGAAGCAAGCATCAGAGACCACACAAAGTATCTATATATTCTTGATGAGCATCAAATACCGATGTAAGCATATCCCTGCGTCCAATTGTCCATCTGTCCATCTGTGTAATGTCTGTTGTAAACACTCTCCTGGTCGCAAAAATGAAACTATCAACTTCAAATTTGGCAGAGACATTGTTCTTGTACGCAGATTGGTATTGAGAATGGACCAAATCGGTCGCGATACAAGTCTACTATATCATGTAAACTGAGAACACCTCTGTTCTTGAAAACGAACAACAAATTGGTTTTTTGCTCGTTACTCATAATCTATAGCAGATAAAGTGACGAAAATCTGAACGCATATTTTATGGGCGACGTACCTGTACAAAAATGGAAAAAATTTACCACGCCTACCCAATATTACAGTATATCAAAATTTAATTTTTTTCCAATACCTTTATAACGTGCAGAAACAAACTTCAAAATCCCCATAATATATATAAATTCTCGGCTAATTTCAAATTTGGAATAAATGTGTCCGTCCGTCCATCGGCCTGTCTGCACAACTGTGTAGTATTTGTGATAAACAGTCTCCCGGTAGCGAAAATGAACATATTGCCTACAAATTTCCAGACGAATTTTCAAAGAATACGCCTACAACGACCACACGTATATGCGACAAAAACTTTTATTTTGAAAATAGAAAAAATCAGCCGCGCCACTCCATATTGTAGAACATAAAAATTCAATTCTTTTACTTTTTTGTTTTTTTTTAGAATAACAGTGATGGGTATAAAAGATGTATAATCAAGTAAGATTGTTTGTGCAGTCGCTTGTGTCATTACAAAGCATTGAATAGTTATATAATTCTAATTCAATTAAAGTGCCTATCTTCATACGACAGCTTTGTAATTGCCTAGTGTGCCTGTGACATGTAGAAACATGCATCACACGTTGCAAAAATGACATATATTCTGGATCAGCAAAAATATGTGAAAGTACGCCGTAGTCCAAAGAGTTTGATGACCCGCTTACTTTATAAAAAGGCTGCACATGAGCTTGATCAGACCAATACTTGAAAAGGCCTTTCTTGTGTTGTCTTCTTCCTGCATGTGCTATGCAAACTTAATTGAACCCGTTCAAAATCAATTTCTGCTCTTTGCCCTTAAGAATTTGGGGTGATGACTCGTTTATCTCTCCGCCTCCTCTTAGCAATACATTGCTTTCGTCAGCCTTATAGTCCTTTAAAAAGCGCAGCCTTGGTTATATTAATAACTGGTGCAAACTTCAATATCCCAACCCTTTTCTACAGCAACACTATTTCTACAAAACTCAGCCAATAGATTATATATAACAAGGGCTTATCAATCCGCTTAGAGTTCTTTGCAGAACTCTAGATGATATCTATAATTTAATCTCAATATCTGTTTCTTTAAATTCTATCGAATGAAGTCTTCTTCATATGCCCCCTTGGCCGATTACGTATCTAAATTAGCTTCTAGTCTGTATATCTACATATGATTCGTAAATTCAATAAAGTTTGTTTCCGATTATTGTTTGGCAAGCTTTTGTATGTTTGCAACGGCTTACGGATTCCTTCCGAAGTCGCAACTGTACCTGCTGCGGGTGCGCCGCTGTGTACATGAATTTTATTTTTTTATGATTTTCGTTCCTTTTTTTTATATTAATAATACCTGACGTAGTATTTGAGTATAGTTTTCATTTTTTTCCATTTTACCAATCACTCAGGGGTGTCCCCCATTCGTGTAACGAGAAAGAGAAAAAAAGTAATAGAAAGGTGGTGGCCACAGATTAGTGCATTTGTGCGCAGTCGAAAACTATTAGGGCTTTACTGAATGAGCACTCACTGTACTTACGATCAAAGCATATTCAAGTATATAAGCTAAGAAAGTGATTTTGAATTAATCGGTGTCAATAAATTTGGCTCTATGTCAAATTCTTCTGGGTGTTACGTACATTCGCACACATTTATATAATACACCCAAATACCAAAAGCTTTGCAGAATATAAAAATAGGAGATAAACGAGAGTACTATTGCTTGAAGGTACATCAAATTCTTTCGCAAAAGATTCTCTTAAAAGTAAGGAACATTAGCTTATTAATGGCAGGCACATTTTTAACTTTTAATTAAGTATTTTAATAACTTAATCAAAAACGTGCTGTTGTTCAATTTCCCAACATTGGTTTGGTAAAAACCAAATTTCCATATGGCCTTTTGGTTTCACGCGTACATAAGTCTTGCTATGCAAGCAAATGACATATAAATGACAGTAGGCAAGAGAACGTCCTGTTTAATAACCAATCAAATAATTTCATTGTAACCTACACCAGTGTAGGGTATATTAAATTTACGCAACCGTATATAACACATGAAAGGGATCATTTTATGCGAAAACCATGCCTTCACAAGGCAAAAATATTCAATTTTTAATGTTAAGAATGATCCTCGGAGCGTAAACATATATATGGAAAAATGTATTTATGACGAAAGTAGATGAAGAATAGTAAGCTTTTGACAAAAAGAAAGAAAATATTAACTTTACGACTTTTTTACAATCATTTTTATGATGAAAACAATTAAAGCATTAGGCGAAGTAGTGTAGAAAATTTAAAGGCTGACTTAGCCATAGAGCTTTTACTTCTTTTAATCCATACATTGAGCTAAAGTACTAAAAAAATGGATAGCAAATCTAATGCATATGCACTTACTGCCCCAAAAACGGGAAAGCGAAACACGAGATGAATCATACATCAAGTGCCGCAAAAAACCCCCAGGCGGATGTTTTCACTTCTTTGATAGAGGCTGAAAAGCAAAATGCAAAAGCATTTTTCTTCAAAATTTTATGCAAAAACTTGCTTACACAACACATATAACCAAAACTTTAAAAGCAGAAGAATAAAAAATAGTATTGAGGTTTATAAATATTTTAGAACACTTAAATAGTTACCGCCGGAGAGTGAATGAGTGGTACATTAAACGTGTTATGCTAAAGCTACTCTCACTGCTTCAAATGTTTATTTAAACAAAAAACGGAATATATTGAACTAACATATATTCTGCACGTACAATGTACGCAAAATTTCTTTATTTACAAAAATTTACAGAATAATAAATATTTTTTATACGCTACACCAATTTGTGGTAGATGTGGATAGATTAAGTTTGTGCGAATATATGTAACGCCGGAAAGTCTTTACGATAGACTCATTTTTTATTGCACTAATCTATGTGGAATCGTTTTCCAAATAGGTTGAAGCCTGTCTGTCTGTCTGTCAGTCTTAGCATTTTTGTATTCCACCTTCGAGTCGTAATTTTCGAGAAATTTTGATGAAATCATTTTACGTCCATTGAACATATAAAGACTTGATGGAAACCAAAAGATGGCTGAAAAGTAGTATTTTGGTATATTAAGTTGACTTCGAACCGGAACCGGAAACGGATGAACCAATTTTTTGATCCAAATAGTCATTTAATACAAAAATTAACTTTACTAAATTTGTACTGCACAGATTGATTTATTGAACCTCACCCGATATAAAAGATTCTTTTGCTGCATTTTATCTCGCAAAGAAATCAAAAATTGTCTTACACGTTGGAGTGTAGAGTGTTTTTACAGTAATTATAATGTTGCTACCTGTTTTATTTGACTTTTAAAAAATTAAAGTGAAAACATCATGCGATTCTGCTGCTTAAACGTCGGAAAGTATGAGTATTACAGATTACAATAGCAGGAGAAGGTTTCTCCGGAAACCAGCCACGTTTATTATAAAAAATTCTTGCACAAGCACGTTTGTTATTGTGTTTACAATATTCATAAGCAAAAATCTCCTAAAATTATAATTCGAAAAGGTAAAAGATTTTCCGTCTCAAGTCGCCCTTTTACTTGCGGAAGTTGTAGTCAAGCAACGTCGATCATTACATACATTACGTTACTTTTCCTTGTTTACAATTCTTCATGTGTGCCCGTTATAAACTTTACGACCCGCCGTCCTATAACTACTTATTTTTAGTGAGAAAATCAAAACGAGCAAAGTTCCGGAAAGCAGGTCTATGTAGCCCAGCCTGTCCTAGTACACTTATAAGTCAAATGATTACATTTTGTGTGTGTGCGTATGTGTGTGCGTGTGTGTGTTTTTTTACTACGCAAGCTGCAGGTAGGAATTTTCGAAAGATACTGCTGATTCGTGCTAGCGGCATTCTCGATTCGCCATCCATGGCGCCTATATGCTAAAACTATCTCCCACACACGCTTCATCTACCACCACGGCACCACCGTTAGGTATTACTTCGCGAAAGCTGGCTACAGGTCGCGCGCTTTCTATGATGGAACCTCACTATTGGCTTCTACTACTTTTGCTCTCCACCTTTCTTCACAACACAACACAAGCATGCATGGACGGAAATCAGACACACAGACGGACAGGCCCGCTTAAATTGATTCAAAAATTAGCTCTGAAAATGATCAATATAATAAAATATGAGTCTATCTTAACTTCTCTTGCATGTTATGAAACATATAAAAACTTCATGTACTCTTATCATTGATGGTGCAGCGTGTAACTACCACAACTTATAAACGTGCTTCCCCAGCTGAAACACCAATATAAAATCATTGCAAGCATAGCAATCCACCATTCTTTGTATGGTGAAGACTTGCTACAACCACTTTTTTCACATTATACAAAAATTTCCTCTTCTCCGCGAATAGTCAAAAGACTGTCATACTCATGATTCTCTATGTCTGCCTCTCAATATATTATATACTCAACGAATTTCTCTGAAACTCGCCGTATAAGTGTACATAGAATTCTTTCTTAGCCTCTATTCTCTAGTCCATCTCTCTCATCCGTCGCCTCGCTACTTTAAATCGTCAAAGAGGTAAGGAAACCTACATGTGTAGTTCTACCGTAAGTCCGATCCTACAGTATGTAGATATAATGTGGTTACCAAGTTATGGATACTTCGTTGACCTTATTGAGCCCGCTCAACGTCAAGTCTTACAGTTAACTTTGCGCAGCTTAGATTGGGATCCTTCGTTGTTCTCACCTCTTTAGGAAACTAAATTAAAGTTTATTGGTTCACTCAGCGAGCGCGCAAAATGTTGGGCATGATAGCGGTTATCAAATTAATTAATGGTCGTTTTTGCTAGCGTGTACCTTTTAATATTTCTTCTGGAGTATTTTAGGCATAGCACTCCTTTGAAATTTTCCTACTAACGCACACGTTAACAGCTGCATAATCGTTGTTTGGCTTTATGCACTACAACATCTTCAACCTCCTTTCTTTATCCTTTCAATGCTTCAGTAATGAAAAACTGGCTGGTCTTGCTTTTTCGTAGATGTCCGTATGTATACGTGAACTAAGTTTCACTACGCAA
Organism: Glossina morsitans morsitans; assembly: GCA_001077435.1. Classification (NCBI taxonomy): domain Eukaryota; kingdom Metazoa; phylum Arthropoda; class Insecta; order Diptera; family Glossinidae; genus Glossina; species Glossina morsitans. The sequence continues at coordinate 13,771 of CCAG010006198.1, forward strand.
GCGTACATACTTTAATGCATTTGTGCATTCAATTTTGTATAGAATTATTATAATTATTATTTCTAATTAGTATTTTACCCACCACTAAAGAACCGGGGTATACTCGTTTTGTTTTGCTTTCATAAAGTATGTAACACCCAAACCAAAGCTTCAGAATCCCTATAAAGTATATATATTCTTGATCAGCGCGAAATTTTGAATTGATTTAGCCATCTCTGTCCGTTCGTATGACTGTGTGGTGTTTGTTGTCGCCACTCTCCTGGTAGAAAAATAGAAGATATCGACTTCAAATTTGGTAGAAACATTGGAAGTTTTTTCACGCGGGTTGGTTTTGAAAATGGGCCAAATTGGTCAGAGTAGACGCGCGCAGTTGGCCATAAACTGAACGCAACTCCGTTTTGCTTAACAAAAAGTTAATAAAGTTAGAAGTCTGAAATTTTCTACATTTACTTTACGAAGCACTCTACCCTTTAGGTTCAAGACTGGAAAAAATCGGCCATGTCCACACAATGTTACAAATGATTTTGTACCTTCCTTAAATAAAGATATATTATCTGCCTAAAAATGGGTTAATTCTAAAATGAATGTGATACACACAGCGATTAATTTTTTCTTAATAACACCAACGATATGAGTATCAAATAAAAGAACATGGAGAGTAGAATGCGAAAAACGTAGTAGTTCTAGATATTCTAGATTCTAGGGTATTCTAGATGCGTCCCCCGCCGTATATACCTTTCTTACCTATTTTTCTTTTCCTCTCGTCTATATTGGATAATGTTATTACATTGGCTACACTGTATAATAATTATAAGTTGTCTTTTAGAAGATTTTATATTCCCCTTGAATTTTGTTATTGTTTGGTCATTTTCTCTAAAAAACAAATTTAACGTGATATTCCTATCCAAAATTTCACTTGGAGCGTTAAATTTAATTTTTGTTTTCATTTTGCTAGTGATGAATAGAGAAAAGCAATTTAGCGTACACGGGGACAGACTAAGCGAACTCTTCCCACTTCACTTAATAAATACGTATGTAGCTGGCACACAGAGAGACAATTTTTGCGCTGATTGATGTCATAACTCACTTACATCAGGGGAGTGAGTAAAGATCCCGCATGCCAAGTTGTCTTATTTTTTCGGTGTATTTGAAAATTTCTACACGGATTCAAGAAGTTGACTTCGTAACGTTCATGAATACATGCGCAGCCGTTCGTGTAAACAAAGTAATAAAATTAACAAAGTGCTCTTTAAGATCAAGTTTATGTAAAAGATTTCTTCGTAAATGCCTTTGTTGATGGATATCTAAGAATAAATTTATATTGAATGCAGTCTTCATGTTTGCTTTTCCTTTAAAATTTTATTACTTTTCGCATTTCATTTCTTTTTTTTTTTATTCCCTCGAGAGTAAACGACAACTTGACCAAGTGAAAAATATTTTCTTATTTTCTACTGTGTTACATAAAAATTACTTTCTTTTTTGAGTTTCATTTCTTATTTTATGCAGCATAAAATTAATTTGAATAAGTTTTCTCATAAATATTTACTAAAGAAATTTCTTACCAGAGAAAAACAAATTTTCCAAAGAATTGTCAAACAACAGAATTTCCAATGCTCTCCATTGCACGGTATGTTTACTTTTCTACACAATTTTGAACAAACATAAAACTGATCTGAGGGAATGAATAAAAAACCCAATCGATTCTAATCAATTGCACAAAACACAAACTACTGTGGGCGATAATATTAAAAGCAAAATAAAACTGATTTTTAGGTTAATTTTCATATTTTTACTGTATCTGTGTAAGTTATGTCTCAAGTACTATAGATATACCATACGACTTGACACATTCCAACTCCAATCTACTGTTACTTTTCTTCTTTTGCATATCAAACACTCAAGGAATTTTTCGAAAGTTTGGCAAATTTTACAGCTTCCTTTGAAATGGCGTTTTCATTGTTTTCATTCCGTTTTACCTTTTATTATAAACTTTTTTAAATTATATTAATTTTTCTTTCAAATGAATTTTAAAGGAAACCCTTTACAGAAGAAATTCAACATAAAAAAATTAAATAAGTAAATATTAACCGTAAACAGTTAGCTGTGTGCGTTCAAGCGAAATGTATTCAAAGCCTATGAGCTGTTAAAATGAAACAAGTTAAAACGCTATAGATAGACAACGCCGACCCCTTGAAAACCCTGCACCATTACATTCGCTATAAGAATTGGATAGAATTTTAACGGCAAGAAACGACGTCTTATCAAATTTATCATCCAAGCCAGTGTTCGCGGGGTCAATTCTCATGTACGTTAAAATTTTCTTTGTTCGCAACTGTAGTAGTGAGTGCTCAGTCGGTAAAGGCATAACACTTACCAAGTGGCCACACACCTACTAGAGTGCAACCACCACTTTCCTATTTTTCTCTTTTCTCTATCCTTTCTTACGATCACCATATAACACGAATAGGGAAAGTGTCCTGAGCAATTAGTCAGGTTAAAAAAAAAAAAAATTAGACCTTGTTGCCATATGAAAGCTTATATTTTTCTTATGTCGGAAAATAAATCAATGGAATCACAATTTGAACATTACTGTAAATTTATGTATAAAAAATAAAAACGATTATATATTTAAGAAGTGGTGTTTCAAAATGCTGGTCTCATTCCAATCAGAATTTCTACATTCCACATTCGTCGAGGATTTTTCATATAACGCCTTTTCAAAGTAGGAGGACCGGCCATGGTAATAGCCCGATTTAATCGGATTTGAGAGAACTTGCTCAGGTGAGCAAAAAACGTGATCAAAATTAATAAACAATAAATAAAAATTATGTTAAAAATTATTGAGAATACAATTCTGAATTGAATGGTATAAAAAAAAGGTAACTCTACCTCAAGCTGCTCCGTCCACTCAAATTTGTGTACAAGTAGTCGAAGTTTTCCTTTCCACTTTCCACTTTTCGTCAATTGAAAATATTTTGTTTGACATCATTTAAGAATTATAGTTAAGTCCGTACGCACGGATAATGTTTGCGATAAGTAAAACAATTAAATTCGGTCATCGAATTGTTTATACTCATCACCATCCATCCGTCTTAAAAAAGATTAAAAAAAGGAAAAAAAAAACTTCCATACTTTGTGAAGTTGAATCGGCATAGTCGGACTTATTTTATTTGCATAAAATAAAAGTAGAAAGTTCCACGAATTGCAATAAAAGCAAACACACTTTTCGGTGAAAGTGATTTATTTAAAGGAAAGAAAATTTTAAACATTTTATTTATTCACAATGATGCGAATAAAAATTAAAAATAATAAAGACATTTCAGGGTTGCCTTGGCTTCACTGGGTCTCTGAAGCTTCTCTCTGCTTCTGGGTACTGCAAACATTTTGACGAAAGGATTCAATTTCAATATGCTATAATAGTGAGTACGAGATTTTTTCCAAGTACTGCCGGATGCACCCATAGAATATAAATGAAAATTATTGTCCTGCTGCGAACAAAACTTTTATTTTTGAAAACAGAGGTGGTCTCATGTTGCTTTGCACTGTGGACTTGCCCTTTGAGTGATGTGGCTTAATTTCAATACTAATCTGAGAGCAAGAACTTCCAATCTCTCTGCTTAATTTGAAGCCAAAGGATACACTTCTGAGACCGCAAGTATTTTTACCAAAGACATTGCACAGTCAGACAGACTGACATGGTTAAATCAGCTCAGAATTTGATGACGATCAAGAATATATACATCTTGTTAGGGATCTAAAGCTTGCTGCTTAGTATTGCAAACGTTTTGACAAAATCAATACACTCCTCGTTCTTCGGTGAAGAATATAAAAACTAATGTATCGTACATGAGTTTATTTGAGAGAGGAGATGAACAAGTGATTTGCTAAAATTGATACATAAATGGTAAGTGGTTCGTCAAAGTACAAATTTTCATGATATAATATGAATAAATAATTTAGTCAAAGATTATGTATCCTCTCGTTAATATCGGAAATTTGATTGAGTCTTCTATAATAAATTTACTTCGTCATAAGTAGGCGTAATTGGTAAGTAAGGTTGTTGTTACATATAAAAATAAAGTGACAAATATCTTAGTAACCTAGTTACACAGAAACAAAATTTAACTTACATTTAAAGTATAACAACAGCCAAAGCATATACAAAATAACGCTAAAAACAAGTAGAGTAAGTTTTTAGTGTAATTTTGTATTTCACATATTAATTATTCTCACCAGCCAAAGAATATTTACAAAATCACGATAACGACAAATAGAGTAAGTTTTTAGTGTGATTTTTGTATTTCGCCAATTATTTACAGCAATGCTTAACTAAATTTATGTCAAAACTTTTAAGCAATAAAAATCAACCGCGGTATTGATTTGTTCCAAGTAACTGAATTCAATAAATTTTACTCAAACTTATAAAATATAATTACAACACAGTTTAGGAAAAGTTAACAAAGAACCCAAAGCAAATTATTAAAGAGTGGATGTATAAAATCTACATTTACGCCAGAAAATAATTTCCTTTGTTAGGAAAAAAAAGGACAGCCACAGCCATAAACATTTTAATGTTTTTGTACAAATGAATTTTCTTAAAAATTGTCCCTTACTTTTTTCTTTTTTAGTGCAAAACAAAAGAACAAAAATCTGAAGAGTTTTTTTTTGTGTTAAACAGACTTCTTGAGAATTTCTTTAAAATACTAAAATAAATCTAAAAGACATTTTTAAATCGAATTATCCCAAAACAGCCAGCGTTCCTACTTCTCAAAAAAAAAAAATTTAAATACGTTTAAAATCATCAAATATTTAACATTTAATGAATATTGATTACATTGACAAAATTTAATATATAATAAATAAATTGAAAGTTTTAAAATTTAAAACAAAATACCGATGCAAATATAAAAATGAAAACTTTTACAACTTCTTTACAACCCCTTTGATTCCTTTTAAATGTGCAACCCACTGCTATTCGCGCCGTGTAAAGAAGGAAATCATCACCTAACAATAGGAAATCCAAAGAATGACCCTCACAATCGGAATCAGTAAATATGGGACCGGTTATTTGACAGATTTACAGATTTTCGCAGCGTAAGGCGAAGAATGATGGGAGTGTGGCGGTGTTATGGACGTCAAAATATTTTAGTTATTATTTGTATTTAGGGAAGAATGGAATCCTGGTATTGCGAGCTAATAGTATGCCACGTATTTCCTAATCAATATCACAATATTCTTTCCTTCCATTCAAGAAATCTGGAATTGTCATGATACTCATTCGTTACCTAACCCTCAATCAGTCGTCTAGTTATCATTCGTCCTTTTGTTTTGTTATTTATCTGTTTAGTAATTGGTTAATAAAACCTTAACACTAACAGCACAGAACCAAGCTTAGTGCTTGGTACAATCAATTACTTAGACAGAGTAAATTATTAATATTTTGATTCCATCGAACATATCAGAAACGGAGACTGAAAGATAATAATCGTCAGTGTTGTTTCAATCCAAAATAAAAGGGATTAAATAATGCATCGGTAAAGGTATAGAACGCTGATGACGGTGATGAGGTTTCTTCACTTACGAACAAACAACAACAGCAGATCTTCGTTTAATCCAATTCGCAAAATTAATCAAATTTCAATCCGCTGAACATATGAAATGAGTTCAATTTGAGTTCTCTATCATAACCTACGTACGACGAAGTGAAGCAATTGTCTCTTGCCAGATTCAATGAGATCATTTTTACAACGAACCTTTGGCGTATGTTATAAGCTGACCAAGCCAATGAAGGGACTTTTAGTTAGGCAAAAATTATCAAATTCACACGATTTTCATAAATCTCAAGTACACATGGAAAAGCAATTTGCAATCAAAAGACGAGTATTCAAGCTGTTGAAATATAATCTATAGTCAGTATAGATGAGCTTGAGACGAAACGAAAATTGCTTAATAACGGAACTGGTTTTGTCCATGAAAGTTCATATCAACGTCAACTAAGTTACACAAATTTCTTAATTATTTCCCATATTGTGCAGCATTATGATTATGTATTTTATCAAATTTCATTGCATTCATACAAACACTTTCGCAACGAACTCAGCTCCTAAAGGATAACGCTTGCAACAGAGAACACTAAAGTAAAAGAAATTCACCTCCAACTAAATAGCAGTAAATTCACTTACTACTAAAGCTATAAACATGTTAAATAACAGTTTTTCCATTTGGGCGCCAAAATTATTTCTTACAGAGACTCTTAAATTAAAAGAGAATTTCTTTCTATCCATCGTCTCTCAAATTTTCATTCAATAAATTATTACTAGTAAGGTGACCAACTGGCGTTTAGTAAAACTTTTCAATATTTTCATTGTCTTCAAGTTGATGAAGAAACTAAATTGAAATTAATGTTGAAAATGAGAGATTTTATTGAACAAAATTTAAATATTTGTGTAATGGATTTTAAAATTGATGACTTCCCCTTATTACTACCAAGGAAAAAAAAAAAAAAAAAAATTACAGCTCGCACAGATAGCTCTCGCATCCTAGAAATTTGTCAAATTAAAAAGAAAATATTTATTTCCGACTGTCGCTTATTTTTTGGACCATATTTTCAATACTTGCAAAGTGCTTCAAAAAATAATTCTCTTACCGACTACCTAAGGTTAACAAATATCAATTTCAACATTTCTATCGTAACCCTCTCAAGTACACATACGAAGACTTATAAAGCTTAGATATTCTTGATATTAATGCTGTTGTACTTTCATTTAGCAGTCCAAGTCTGTCCAATCCCTCGTTTGGAATCTGTAGCTGAAATTTAAGCTACATAGTCTAAACTTGCCGCTCGCTTAAGTTAACAACATTTAATAAAAACATAACCAAAAAATGGTTTATTGAATAAATGTTATACGCCATTCTCAACTTATAACAAGTATTGAAACAAATTTGACATATGTTCTTATCAAGACTATGCCAATATTCAGTAGAGAAGGCAAGTAAAACCACGGTAATCATGCAACGACGATGCCTTGTTTTCATGTAAAGTTCCTTGTATGGGAGTGTGTCCACAACGCAAACCGACGTGCTCCAAATTTAACGCGGAGTAAATTCCTTTATTAAGGACCCTAAGCCCTCAATATTATTATAAAAATTGCCGAAAAATTTTGGTCTGTGTCACAGTGGAAGTATATGGTATTGATTGTATATATAATACCATGCTCTTATTAAGTCTCCTTACAAAATATGTCGAATCAGAAGTCGGATATTACAGCCATTCTTAATAATAATAAATATTCCAACAACGTCCGTAAACGAGATGATATATCATATATCGCAAATCACGATCAACGAGGTCAGATAACATTTCAACTTTTATAAACACCCATATCTACATCAAAATTTGCCAACCAGTGAACCATTAAGTATCTGCAAGAAAATTTATGTATATCCTGAAGTTTGCACAATATTTTTACTGAACTTTAGGCCGAGTTCTGTTTTTCGGTTTGTAACTTTCATCAATGTCATCAAGCGACGTTACCATGCAATCGTCTTACTTTCAAGTTGATGAGAAAATCTCCTAAGGGCCGAACAAAAGCTGTCTTTCGAATGTCCAGCTTAGCACAATTTCCCATTTACTACATTAATATTGCTCACATTCCCCATTGCGTTGGTTTACAGCTGCATATATGCGAAACCAAATATATCTCCATGAGTTCTCATTTCTCGTCTCTAGATTGTTGAATAAATCCCATTGGGGATAGCCAACGCCGAAAGACAAAACATCTTTACGTGATGCCAAGCAAGCATAGCAAAACTTTAGTTAAGGCCACATGGTTGAAAGCCACATTCAACCCTATTCTGTGTTCAGTAGCCAAAATCATCTCAACTACTTAAACTATTTATCTCATCTTTTGAATTTGTAAGGATACCAAACGGTTTGGTTTGCTACGACTATGCTTCAATAGGTATACGAGGCGTATTAGTTTTATTTACTGCAGGCCACAGAGAAGTGCAAAAAGGCATCAATGTCTTAGCTGGACCCACTTACATAAAGAGAATATACTTCCAAGGACCATAACCTCAAATGAGCGAAATTACTCCCCAACGAAATTCGCTTTCAACAACTTACCGGGACATCGAATTCTTTCAGTTTGTAACAGATGTAAACGCTTCACATGTCAGTCATTCTTGATTACAAACGACTGCTTTCATTCTAATTGAGAGAAAGTGCCAGTCAATGGCCCCTTCGTTGTGTGTTGTGCATCAATATATTAATTTTTATGTTTATAAAAAAATTTTATATAAAACTTTCGAGTGGGGCTTTGCCCGAATGCGGTTTTAGCGAAAGACTTTGAACAAAAGGTTACCCTAATCCCGAAACGTGGAAGAAATTCATAGCTGCCTAAACGGTTTTAATTAAAATTTAAAAAAAAGTCTTATTGTGTCAAGCGTGCGCATTCGTGCTTAAGTTTTCTAGTAATAAAATTGTTCTTTTTCCTACATATGTGCGGCTTATAATATACAGAGAACATTATGGCACGTAGCCGTAGATTCATTCTTAACTAAAAGAGTGACCTCTACCAGTCTTTTAAAATATTTATTTCTAAACGAAGTCCTTGCTTGGTTACTATCTTTAATTGAATCTACCACACACCTTAGTTTGCATTCCTCTTTATATTCGCCATCGACAGTTAGCAGCGAGATGATTTTCGCTATCCGTTTATAACGGTCAGGAATTTGTTTATAATATTGATCAGGATAAAAATTAAAAAGTTCGTCCGTCGGTCTGGCTGTGTGACTGCTAATAAAATTTTGAAAAACCGCGAGACTAAAGGGAAAAAAAATTTGGAAGACACTTCAAGTACTTCTCTTAAGAACCAAAACCTGGACCTTTCAGATACTTGAAAAATTGCTTGTAATCCGCTTACTTCTAAAGCGCTATCATTGAAAACATTGAAAAAGCTAAAGCTAAGTAATTACTTTATCGTTATCTTAAGTGAGGGTTATCCAAGATTCGTCTTAAAGCGCGTATTGTTTGCTTACTCGTTTTAATCTTTGTATTTATCCGAACGATAATATAATAAAACAAAATAAAACAAAAGAAAGTTTTTATCGTTGTTTCTTTTTGTGTTTTTAAGATTTTCCAACGTCTAAGGTTAAGGTTTTTTATACTTGAGCCTTCAATATGGTTGCTCGTGTGTACGCATATAAAGTCCTTTCTTAAGGATATGCACATGTTTGTTATTTAACTTATGTGACATTCATATACAGCCGCATACATATATACATATATACATATATATATATATATATATTGTTTTTGATGTATTTGAACTTGTGTGTTGCGCTTATTTACTGTAAGATTTCACTTCTATGTAATGCATGTGCATGTGTTTAGGTTCATATTTCATTTTTTTTTTTCTTCCTTTGATCTTTTGTTTGACTTCCTCGGTTAAAATTGACTTGTAATCCTTATTGGAGGCTATGCACATCTGCACATGTATTGTTCCAGGGATAACAAAAGTATCATTTGCTTACCGCATTTTATTGGCAATATTTGCGTATATACTCTCCTGTAACAAAATATATTATCTGGGGTTATATTCAATCTCCATTCAAATGTTTGAGTTATATGAACTTTTCTCTTGATTTTTTCTTAAGAACATTTGAAAAGGATAAGTTCAAGGTTGCAGTTATTGTTCTTGTTTCATGCGTCTTTTAATATTTTGCTATTATTTTATGACTAATATACTCAGTATACAAACATCATTCGAACCGTTCTCAGTTGAATGAAAAATTTTATTAAAAAACCTTTCAAAACAAAAAAAGTGCATATATAAAAAGTTTTTAATTGTTTTTTATACGCAAAAGAAACATTTCCAATTATTTCGATGCAATATTTAAAATACTTATATAAATCGATATACGATCTATATCTACAAGTAATTATGTTAAGTCTCAAAATTGTAGACTTTGCGCTTTGAACGCTAGAAGTTTCTGCAGAAAAAATACAACTCAAAAGAATTTTCCTATAGACTTTAGGTATTAAGGTGGTTAGTACGTTAAGAGGTAACGAAAGGGTTGCTCCCCGTTTCCAGGGCTTCCCTACAAGAAATTGTTCTTTCTTTGGGCAGGTTTGATTGTTCAAATGAACTGAGCTGTTCAGGATAAACCGATGTGAGCAGATTTCAAGCATAAACCCTTCAGTTCTATTGCGACGATGACTTATTGTAATCTGCAAGATAAGAGGGGTTGAACACGTGTTACCTCGAAAGCGGCCTTATAACCTGTTACAGTCTTAGTTGTTAGCTTTTTCATATCATCGCGTTGCTCCTCTGCTGCAATCCAATCTAGTTCCAAACTTTTGCGAGTTTGGATTCTGTTTCAGGGAATGCTGGGGAAACAACCGTTTGAATATCAGCTTGGGACCGATTTCGCCCTCAAGCATGCAAGAATTTCCAACGTTTCTGACAAGGGTCAAGCCGATAGCTTCCTTTTTGCGGCTGGGAGAATTTTCACAACAGACATTACACAGAAGAACTGACGGACAGAGGAACATATCGACTCAGAATTCAATGCTGAGCAAGAATATATACATTATGCGAGGTGTCTGAAGGCTTCTTTGTTGGCGTTCTAAACTTTTTGACACAATAAATATATCCCTCATTCTTCGATGATGGGTAATAACAATCCCAACCTTGAAAACGTATGTTTTTCTTCTCTCCTTAAGCATACCAAGAATGTATAAATAAAACAAATTTCTTGTTGTATAATAATCAAATTTTTCTAAAACTTTGGAAGATAATTAAATATTTAGCTCAGTTCTCATATTCTTCGAAAACCTCCAAATTAAGGCAAGAAGACCAAAAACGATCTATAGTTTGATACAAATGAGGCAAAAAACTACCTATGGAATGATTTTCATCGGTATAAGTCTGAAAATATAAAGTTTATAAATGATGTCCTATTTTCTATTCACTTTAATCGCTTACCATTTCATCAAAAATTATTTGATGCTGCTGTAAAACTTTGGCCAACATTAAGCTATTCTGATAATGAACGTTATCGTCCGCAGAGCCATGTATTAACAAAAAATCATGATGACGGAAATTTTCAACATTATCAAAAACATCGGTTTCCATGTATTTTCGAAGATTATCTTCGGGTGTCGGCAAGCCCATATAACGTTCCGTATAAATGCTGTCTAAAAAATTATTCGAAATTTAAAATCCTTTCATATTGAATATATCTCAACGCGTTTCTACCGTAGTATAGCCAAGAAGTAACAGGGGCCACAGAAACACCGCACTTGTAAACCCCGTGTGTGTCATTGCCCAAAGTTCGCGCAGTTAAATAACCTCCGTAACTCCAACCCCAAATTCCGGTGTTCTCAGCGTCTACGTAAGGCAGCTCTTGTTGCAGATATTTGGTTACGTATATCTGATCAGCCACTTCAAATTCACCCAAATGATTGTTGATCGAATGTAACAATGCTTTTCCTTTATTTCCGGTGCCTCGACCATCTATTTGGGCGTATATTACTTGACGTTTTGTCGTGAGGTAAGCCTCAAAACCTACGGTAAAGCTATTGGTCACTCTTACCGAATTAGGCCCCCCGTAGACCCATACAATAAGAGGATATTTCTTTTTCTCATCCAAATTAGGGGGCAAACTTAGTCTAGCTATTCCCTGGGAACCATCAGCCAAAGTCACATTTATATATTTTATCGTCGGTCTAAGTTTTTTTGCTCAATTTTTCAAGAAATTCTGTATTTAATTCCCAATCAGCGACCACATTTTTAGTTTCGGTTCGTATAATTTTGCTATAACTAGGATTTGGACCGGCACAAGTCGCCATAAAATAAGTGAAATTTTTACTAAACGAAGCCGTAGCAGAACGGCATAAGTCACCTTCACTGTCACGTAAAGAACAAGTCAAACAATCGTCATTACTAAATACGTGATATATAGAAGGATCGTACGGCATTGTAGCCTGGTAATATCTAAAAATAAAATTAAATTAGTTAAAATGAAATAATTCAGGATGTAGATCAAGGCCGACCAACAAATACCCTACACCATGACGCCTAACGCGATCGATTTTTGTCGGAAATTATCAAAATGCGTACCACGATACCATGTAAATGCCATGTAAATTTTCATGGGAATACAGAAGGACCCTAAAACCTGATCCACATTTGATAATGTTAACTTTTTTACCAAAGAACTTAGAACTCTTCAGTTACTTGGTCATGAAAGACTAAAAGGAAGCATTGTTGCCAGGTGAAGGTTCAATTTTCAAAAGCACCTTTGTAAGGGAAGTGGCGCAAAAATGGACGTAATTCCTACAAACTTACCACAACAAATTTAAAAACCAAATCGCTCTTAAGGACCAGTTTCTATTATAAAATACCAAAAATTAAACCTTTTTATCACGAACCGTCGAATTTTTTGTAATAATATTCGCAAGGGAAAGGATTCAAAAAATGGTCGCCTGTGATTCAATTTTTTTACTTTTGTTTTCTCCAGATCGTTTGCAAAACGTATTAACAAATGCGACTTTTTTTTCATATAAAGACTTTTCTTAAATCGGAAGTTCTGTAAGGATTCAGCCTTCTCCGGTAAGATTCATCTTTGGACAAAAACATAACAGTATACCACATTTCATCAAAATATTTCGAAAAGTCCCTCCTGCAGTTTGAAGGATACATAGAAGGACGTTCGACAGACAAGCGCACCCATATGGCCCTGAATCGATCGGTACAATAACTGGAACTGTCTCATGGTGTTGCTTCTGCACAAACTTAACACATCGTGTAGGGTATAAAAATGCCAATTAAAAACTTAGTTTACAATTTATCTTTATCCTCATCGTAGCCATAGATATTCAATACAGTAAAGTTTCCGCGACTGGTCCATAAATTATCACCGTTTTGTAAATTCAAATTCCAAACTTGATACCAATTATCAATCCAATGAGAGAATAAACATCTTTCACCGCTTTTTAAACAAAGCAAGTTGGTCATAGAGATCCAACCAGTGGGCTCACTTAAACGCTTTACCTGCGTTGAACGTTTAAATTGTAAGTTCCTTTCATTTTAATCGCGCACAAAATAACGTACCTCTTTGCACACACCCTCTGCGCTACAAGCTTGAATAGATGCGATATTTTGTCGACGATTTAACCAAGTGATTACAAATTTTTCATTATTCGTCCACTTCACATTCTGCAATATATGATCTTTGCCTACTACATCAACGGGTGCTGTAATTAGCACCATCGAAGGTGCTAAAGAGCTTATATCAAACAATCGTACCGCTACTAAAGGATTATTTGTACCCGATTTGGGATACTTAAGATCTACCTCTGTAGGATATTGATCTTCGGGATCGTTGGCTTCTCCGTAAATGAAATATTTATATGTTTCGACATCGGTATCGTTGAACCAACCTACTAACAATTTCGAACCGTCCGGAGACCACCACAATGCGTTACTATTACTTAAAACTTCCTCTTCGTACACCCAATCGGGAATACCATTGTAAATTACTCCATTTTTACCATCGTTGGTAAGAGGTATTTCCTTTCCGGTAGCAACTCGATGAACGAAAACATTGTTATTGTAAACATAAGCCAAATGGTCATCGTTATGAGGATGCCAAATGCAGTACTGCAATTTTTTACCGTTATGTATCTCAGTTGAAAGGCTGAAAAGGTGAGAAAATACATATCCACTAACATTGCAATGTAGAACTATATGTATGTATACCCCGTATTAATATCATAAATATCGTATCTGGCTACAGATGAATGACGAAAAATATGTTCGACATTAAAGCGTATTAAAAGTCTAGTACCACTGGGCGACAAAATAGCCGAACTGCCTTTACCATATTTCTCCTAAAACGACATAGAAAGCAAATTCGAAAAACCGACGTCAAGATAGAAGTGACCGCCTTTTAATACAAACCAAAATATTGGATGGTACAAATATTTCATCCGTTCCAGCAGCGACATCATATTTGTGCAAAGATCTGTCAGAAGCGCCGTAATAAAATTCTTTATCTGAAAAAAGAAGTGATGACATCAAATCAAGCGCAATCGAAAAACAAGTCAAAATGATATGAATGGGAAAGGATGAGCATTAAATACCTTAAACCACATCGCCTTACTTACATCGCAATGCTTTACCTATTTTCGTGATGAAGTGCGCAAAGTGCGCCTACTTATCCTACATGCGGCACAATTAATTTCTATGTAAAATTACTCGCACATACAAATTTTTGCCATGAAGTAATAAAAGTCATGTCTTTTTGTCCTATAAAGCCTTACTTCTCGTGAAAGTGATTGTATGGGACGTGGATTCAAAAATTGTCCCTTCCTATCCAAATTTTTCACATCACTTTCTGTCGAGATATTTTGAAATTTAGATTAATTTTTTTCGTATAACACCTAATTTTGGAAAAAAAAAAGTGATCACAAAGATGGTCCGGTCCAGTTCATTCTCAATAGGGTTCATGCTTGGACCAAGAAAGTCTACCAAATTTCGTTTAACATTTCAAAATTGCATCCCGAACGCAGAAATACGTAGACAGAGATCGTTGACAGACAGACAGACAGACAAGCTCAAATTGGTATGATCGAGTTACATACACTGATCAAGTTAACATACACTGTAGCCCAGGCGTACAGATAGGGTATAAATTCGGATAATATAAATAACATGCCGAAGTTATTTGTGTTAAGCAATCGCAAGTAAATAAGTAAATAAGAAAAACAAAAGAACAACTCATCAACATAGCGACAATCGTGCTACGAACAAGTTGCGAAATAAGATCCATTGACCATTTAGTCGCAAATGTTTTCATTACGTCTTCACGACGCGACGTGAATAACTAATCTGAACTTCACTCCATCACTTCATAAGATAATCATACAAAGAAACAATTATACAAAGAAAAAATTATGCAAAAAAAAGTGAAACTGCATCGCAAAGTATAATTAATTAATAAACAGAGTAAGCAAACAATTAATTGCAAATAGAAAAAGAATTTTTGTCCTCACTAAAATTACGCACTTAGTCCAATCGAACGAAAGGAATATTTTGGGTGCATACTACGCAAAAAGTAACGGGAATTTGTTAACTGATATGCGAACAAATTTATCCTTTGCCATGTTTAAAAGCAAGTAGACCCCATCGTTCGCACGATACATAGAGATACCTTGAGAAATTGCCATCAGCTCCTTCAGCCTATTAACAGAGAAAACTAAATAATTGACAGTCACTTCTTTCCATAAAAAAAAAAAAAAAAAAAAAAAAAAAAAAAAAAAAAAAATATCAATCTGAAAATTCGAAAATAGAAAAAAGTCAGACGAAATATAATCGGTTGCATATGTTATTTTCTGATTTTATAGGAGAAAGAGCTATTAATCCAATATGTGACTTTCTCTCAATTATTATTACTCACGCCTGAGTGGCCGAGCAGGCAAGAATCTCGAGTAGCAACTCAATCGATCGATCGCTTAGCTTAATTGTCATCTAAATTGAATGAAAAACTTCCATCTACATCTCCATTTAAACTAATGGCAATGGGGTCTAGGTAAAGGAATTAAATTTTATGATACCGAAGGGAATTCCTCTGTTTGTCCGTGATGTCGCTAATGTTTGTTTCTTGCTTTTTTTACGAGAAATTAGTCAAGAGATGTTCGCTGCCCGTGCATAAACGCAATGACAATCTGGGAGGAAAAAGTGTAGAAAAAGAAATAAGAGATGCGACCGCAGCTTGGAAGATCTATGTACTGATCGTTAGGTGTTATGACTGCATCGATCGAGCATTCACTATAGTAGCAGCCATACGCCAATCATAACCAGAGTATAATCTGCTGCAGTGAGAATTGCACTCGGGTACGACGATCGGGTATTCACTATAGCAGCAGTAATACGCTAATCATAACCAGAGCATAATCTACTGCAGTGAGAATTGCACCCGATCTACTGCAGTGAGACTTGTACGACGATTCGATTGTCGCCATTCGGTAGTTTTTCGGGACTTATAAGCTTATAGTTCATCTAAGTTCTTAGGTTTTATTGATACAAATTGGCTTGCAAGCAGGAAATTATCGCTGTTTTCTAAAATAAATAAAAAAAGTCGGCAGGGGTTTTAGTTTCTTCTAGTGAAGACACATAATAGACTTAATTTTGAACATAAGTCTTTTTTTATTTGAGAATTTTTTGTTGATAGAAGTTTTACTTTGCTGTGCAGCCGACTGACAACTCAATGGCTACGGGTTCAAATCTCAAATGCGGTAGAATTTTTAATGAAAGCCGAAAGCCTTAGATGCTAGTGCTTTATGACTTTAGTCTTAGAATTTATTCTCTGGCTAAATTTATAATAATAATAATAATAATTATTACTCAATATTATTATATACATGCGTACATTATATTACTCGCAAAAATCATAAGCAAAAGCGCTAAATTGTCTACATCTCTTAAATTCTTAAACATCCTTATGAACTCAAAATTATAGTAGAAAATGTCGAGTCCAAATCACTTATAATGCAAGTACTTGAGTCAGGTCTCCACACCGCAAATTTTCTTTTCATCTTTCAATTGAATCAGAATGCATTTCTTCGGGTAGAAATGCATGCTTTAAAAGCAGAAAAAACTCCTCGTAAAAATTTTTAACAGTGAGGAGCAATATTGCGCTAACGTATTTACGACGCATTTATGCCAAAAATATTAATCTGGGTAACGATATATATACGTATTTATAATACATCACCCAGATTGATATATATATAAATATATATAAATATAAATACACGTACATATATATATATATATATATACATATACATACACAGATTATGCGTACCATAAACCATTTTTCGGAATATTCCTTAGTTTTTGATATATATGATTCGACATAGGTCTTTAGCAAAATTTGCAACGGCTCCGAACGTGGAATTTAAAACAACTCGTTTAACCAAAATGTCCATTGTCATCTTTCCGAATTAAGGCCACCTTAAGCAAACTAATTGGCAGATTGGTCTTAAATCCCGAACGTTAAGTCAGGAGAGTACCCACTTGGGGAGAAGAGAATGTGACGATATATCTTAGAATATGACGTAAAATTATAATTTCCGAGAGTTATCCGATCCGATCGAAGCATATGCATGCTTTCCATCATAAAAAATTAGAAATCGACATTTTCTTTCCATACCTGAGCCTGCTTTTCATGATAACCCTTACATATTGTAGGGTCTAAAGCATACATCTAGATGATCCAAATTCTCTACCTTCAACCTCTATCTCTCTCTGCGAATACCACTTTTCATCATAAAATATTAAAATTTAAACTTTTTCTGAAACTACCTTTTACTACTCGTGCGAAATCTTACATGGAGTGGGGTCCAAAAAATAGACCCACGTAGTTCAAAATTGGTCGACTTAATTTTTATGTTAAATTACCACCGTGAACAAATTATAATCATAAAGCATTAACAATTTGGCACATAAAAGTTTACATTCCCTAAGCATCTTTATATGCATGCAAGGGTATCCAAAAAAAAAAAAAACAATTCGGTAAGATTGACCTCTTTGTCAATTTGCTATTATGAATCAATTTTTATCTTGAAATATTAACAATTAGGTCTTTTTACTATATAAAGTTTACGTTTTCGTAGAGACGGTGATATGACAGGGAGTTCAAAAACTTTCCCTAGCCGAACCAAATTTTTCATACCAATTTAAAATAACGAAATATTATTACAGCGAATTTTGTCGAGAAATTTTTGAAAATTAAAATTTTGCCCTATTTTGAAAAGTCGCTATCTGGGAAGTGATCGAAAAAGTGGAACGATTCCAGCGATTTTAAATACCGTTCGGCCTTGCGCGAAAACACATCTCATCAAAATGTTGCGAAATTTGCGATCTATAGCTTGAATACAAAAATATATGGACCGACAACAGATCGACGGACAAACTTCAAAGATTGGTCTATCTTAAGCCCTTCTGAGTGTTATATACGTTCGCACGGACTTGAAAATTTTTAAATGCTTATAACAGATGTTTTCTTCCTGTTTTAGTTTTGAAGGTATTGGTGACAAGTGATTCAGTGCGACTCAACCCGATAAAAATCTCGAGCTCTAATATTGAAATGGAAAGTAGACATCTTATGTTCAAGTAAAACGATTGCCTGAAAAGGATTGCAATAATTGAATATAGTGAAATGGTAAACGAAAGGACATTTTTGAGGATAATATGAAAATGACGGCTTTCGTCGTTTGAAAATTCGCCTTTGCAATAGCAAAGAAAATTGCAATTTTTTCCCATATAACAACTTTTGAAAATATGGCGTTATATAGGGCGTGGGGGAAAAAGTGAACCGATCCGAACCATTTTCAATAGCGTGCGTCCTTGGGTCACAGCATGTCAGTGTATCAGATTTCATCGAATTATCTCAAAAATTGCGAACTTTAGGTTGAAGTAAAAAGTAGTACAAAAGTACATGAACAGACATCAGGCGGACAGACGGACAGACAGTCTTAAAAGATGGATTTATCTTAGGCCCTTCAGCATGTTACATACGTCAGCATAAGTTTAATACACCGCGCCCCAAGTTTCGTAGGGTATAATCTTAATAATCTTCTCAATAGCTTCCAGGCAGATTTCGTCTTCAAATTATCCAAAAAAAGTTGTACAAATAAATAGATAAAATAATAACACGGAAGTATTACTCAGTCTTGTATAAACTGAAAGCAAAAATTTGAGGAAAAAGTGAATTTTCATTAAATCATTTTATGGACTCGCAAAGGTGTTCTTGAATTGTTATAGGATCGATCGTATTTATTAAATCTGACTTTCTTTCTCCGATTTTCATCTATGTGCATATCTCTTCAAACGTGTAGTAAATGAATTGAGAAAAGTCGCTAGCGAAAATTTATTAAGCCTAAGACCATTAAGGCTACCAATCTATGACAAACACACTGTACATACTATAATATAGAACTTTATATACGTTTTTATTTTGTTTAGTTTTCTATAACTTATATAAAATTTACAATTCATGATCTTATGATCGTTGTACCTTATCACACTTATCCATGTTAAGCCGTTGACTGTTTGACATATATTTATAGCGTACACTAAATAAAATCACACGGTATTTTAAGACAAAAAAAAAAAAATAATAAATAAATAATAATAATAAATTCTCAAAAATCCTACCAACAAATATATAACAGAAATGAAAATGATAAGATTTGAAAAAAATCAAAACGATTCGTATTTCCTACGGAAACTCTGATAATTAATGATGATCGATGTATAGCGTAATTATGCGACTCACCGGATATCCAAGTACCATTAAAAGATCGTATTTTGGATGTAGCATATATGGCTTCATTCAAATCCCAAGGTTTCTTATCCTCACCATTATTCAAGTCAGCCGACAATGTTTGCAACGGTCCACATTTAACAATCACTACCTGGCCCCATAGAGTACAGCATAGTAGTAAAGCTATTAACAAATGCATTTAATTGTTTAAAGGCGAAAAGCTTTGCATTAACAAAATGGTTAGAAAAAGCGAAACCGGACGTAATTTGGTTAAGTTATTAAATGATTTGAAGAAACAACGATGACTATTACGAATAAAATTCTTTCGCTTAGACGAACTTGACCGCAACACGTTCACACAGCAAATAAACGCTAATAAGAAATAAAGAGTTCGAACAAAGTTACAATTTTGATAACTGAGAATTACTGTAACGTGACAATACAATGCTCAATTTCTCGCTCGCCTATTTATTATACCTAACATCAAAAGGTGAGAGGTATACTCATTTTATCGAAACGCTTGCAACGACCAGAAGATCTCATAAGGTATGCGTGATCAGCATCAAATTCTGAATCAATTTATTCACGCCCGTCTGACCGTCTGTCCTGTTACCCATCTGTCCGTCTGTGCAGTGTCTTTTGTAAACATTCTCCTGGCCGCAAAAATGAAGCTCCCGACTTCAAACTTGGTATAAATATTGAAAGTTCTCGCACGCAGGTTGGTGGTGAAAATGAGTCAAATCGGTGGACCGACACGCCTGAAGTACTACTCAAGGCGAGGCCCTATCTGTTTTTCAAAAGGAATAAAATGGGTTTTTTGTTCGTTACTCACAAACCACAGCAGATGGATACACAAAAATTTGAAGGTGTACTCCATGGGCGATGCTGTAGTATCTCTAGAAAAATGGAAAAAATTAGCCACGCCTACTCAGTTTTATAATGCGTCATTATTTCATTTCTTTTCAAAATCTTTATGACATGCAGAAACAAGGTTCAAAAACCTCATAGATTATATAAATTCTTCCCCAGTTCCGCACGTAAGCGTGTTCCTCTGTCCATCTGTCTGTCTGCGCAAGAGTGTAGTATTTGTGTAAGGCATTCTTGCGTTCGCAAAAATGAAGATATCGCCTTATTGGAAGAGCATTTGAAAAAGAGCCAAAGTTTTCGAAGAACACGCCTGCAACACGCCTGCTTTCCACTGTAAACACCTCCGCTTTCCGCGTCTTTTGCTTGTACAACACATATGTCAGCCGCGCCCACATAATATTATACAGACTATGAAAATTTAGTTCTGTTTTTTGTAGGACTGTGGTTAGGGGTATGAAAGATTCGGTCACGACCGAACATAATTTTCCTTTATTTGTTTTTTTTTTTATTATTTATTTTACTTCATCTCAGTTTCTATCTCTTGAGTTAACAAAGAGATATGAGATTAGCAATAAATGTAAATATATTTCTAAATGTCTTCCTCCTTCTTAAGTCCGAAAGTTATATACCGTGCATGCGAAATGTGTTATTCCATTTTGATCAATCAGGGCAATAGCTTAAGATATATCGAAAAAGAAAAAAAACTTTTCGAACTTGTCATATCCAAGAAAAAAATTATTTCCAAAAATCTGAATTTATACTGTCCGCGAGAGTTCAAATCGTTTTTAAAATCGCTTTCGATACAATTCACAATTCGATGTCTCTTCGATGTCTTTCACTTTCGTAAAACGGATTGTTCCCTTCCAATAGTCGAACTTAATTTTATATATATTTTGTGTGCAAAACGTGCAGATCCTTCAACCTTCGATAAGTATTTCAAGTTTTGCAAACAAGAAGGCGACTTCTATGTCTCCCTGAAAAAAGAGAAAAAAACTCTGGCAAATGAATTCAAAATTAACTTAAAGAGAACCACAAGTTTCTCACTTGTCTGAATTGTTATCAGATATTTATATGGGCACGCGACGCTGTTTTAAATATTTTCCAACTTCTCTTATCAAATGGCTGCCTTTTTCTAATATTGAATCGCTATGCCAACAACAATAACAATAATTTTTCTTTTTACAACATTCGAAAAACATCACATTACTGAATATTTAACTAAGCGTGTACATACATATTTACATATGTACAAACCATGTATACAAATAATTAAATGTCCAAAATTCTTCAAATCTCTATGCATAAATAGAAAAAGAATGTTTAAAAATATTTATTTCATTATGTTAATTGTATAAACCAATCAAACTAAAATACGTTTAAGAAAACTTTTTAAGAGAAAAATGTTTTCACTTAAAGAAAACTTTCATTGTTCCGTTTAAACATACACAACAATAAAATTATACTCTATTGAAACGATTATTTTATATTCACCATTGTTCTGTATATACATATATATATATATATATGTCCATACATACTTATGCATATGAGAATATAGATCGATAGTGTAGGGATACCTGAAAGTCTATTTCTAAAATTATGTTCAATTAGTTTGCAGATCGTAAGTAACTCCGCCAACTAAAATTCATATTGATATGCATCTTGAAAACCGGGCTCTTCAACCGATTTATCCGATTTTCGAACTTTATAAAAAAGTGTCGAAATTAATAACCGCCACGGACAAGAGTTTGATACTTTCACTATAAAACAGGATGCAAAATTGCAGAGTATTATGTACATGGCGGAGGAGTAAATTGGCCACATAAAAATTTATTTATACATTATAAGTTATTACACGTTTTTATTTATTGGCGAAGAGGGAATCTTTATACCCATTGTTTAACTGAACATTTGGGCTGCTTTGGTAAATTTTTGTATACAATTTTGGGCCAATGTCTAGTGGTTAGAATCTAAGCCAACAGCAATGCAAATGGTAACAATAGCTCTTATCTATGTGACCAAATTCCGTTGGCCATCAAGTCAGTATAGATATGCAGAGTTTATGAGTCCCTATCTTAGCTTTTACGACCGTGAACGATTAAACAACTTAAAAAAGCCCAAAAGATTAGTTTTCCTAATCGTAAGTGGATCAAGAGTGTATACATACTGTCGAGTCTTTAACTTGTATTTCCGTGTGTACAAATAAGCGGTGCATATATCATCAAAACTTGTTTAAATATTTAATAAATTAATTCTAACATAATTTTTTGTGAAAAAAAATCTTTTTTTCAATTGCAAATAATGATTACTTGAAAATGTTTTCTAACTGTGTAAGAAGAGAACTTGACAACCGGTATTCCGAAACAAGCTATACGTTGAAGAAATTTTAAAAATACATTTTTGGAAATTTCTTTTACATCTGGATAGCAAAAAAAAAAAAAAACGCTTCTTTTTTTTTGAAAATTCATTTTAAATACTTTTTATAATATTAATTGTAGGTTTTTTACTGTTGTTATTACATAGATTATATTTAATTTTTTTCTTATGTGACGCCATATGCGAAATAATTACTTAATTATTAAGTTCTTCTACAAGTATATTAATCATGTCAATTAAAAACCAATCAACACAGGAATAAGTCAAATGTAATAAAATTAAAAAATAAAATGGCCGAATAGACAAAAGTGGAATAATCTGCTTAAGCTTACTAAAAAACCAATAATCACTTTACGACCAGTCTTGAATACACGCCACTTTTTGTTAATTAATTGCATGCAAAACTGATCGCGAAAGTTTTAACTGTGAGCTATTGAAAGATTTCAGTATCTAAATTTTACACCGATACGTACTACTACTACAGGTAGATACGTACTGTACTACAGGATGTAACTTCATCAGTATGTTAAAAAAAAGCTAACTTTGTGGTGTGTATAGATGCAAATAACATGGATATCAAATTTCGTGTATGGTGTTAATGTAAGAATACATGGGTCAAAGTTGTTTTTTCTTTTTTTTTTTTGTGAAAAAGGACGCAAAGATTGACAAACATACGTGTATGAATTAACTCACAACATCATACTGATCAGAAATTTTGTAGTGCGATTATGTCGGCGTTACAAAGGGAATGACATCACTTCCAATATTAGTGTAAGATTTCCATTGAAAAATCAAATCTTCGAAAATCTTGAGCAGGATGAGTGAAACGAGTTGAAGAGAAATCTGGTCTCATGAATCTTGCTTGTCATAAAATCAAAATATTTATCTTACTTTCTATTTAAAAAATGTGTAACTTTAATCCCCTCTCAGGAATATTATCGTCTTTTTTTTTTCTTCTGTTCTAGTTTTCTATTTTGATATTGAAAGAGCCAGCGGTTGTATTATTACCAGTTTCCAGCTTTTGCAATTTTTGCAATATTTGCTGTTGCGAATCTAATAATTTGGGAAAAAAATCCTCCATTAAATTTACTTTCCGTTGCTCCAATTGCAATCGTTTACGTGATATTTCACATTGTTCCATTAAAATGGCATTTTTTTTGCGTACTTCATCCATATAAAGTGATTCCAGGCTATCGTTTGATAGAGCTGGTCCATTATGATGTACGGTGCGATTACGTTTACGCGGCTGTGTGGCAATGGTAGCAATGGCAGCACTGTTAACAACAGTGGAACGTGGTGGCTGCATAATATGATTAGTAATGTGATTGTGGCTACCGGTGGTAGTAATACTGGCCTCAATTAATGAGTGATTATGATTATGAACGGTTGGTGTTGTTGAAGCTGCTGTTATTGTTGAACTGGGGGCAGGTATATTTAAACCATTATTTGTTGTCAAATTGTTATACACTTGGGGTGGTATTGCTCCTTGATTTTCTTGTAGTTGGTTAAGATATTGCTGCTGAAATTGTTGTTGCTGTTGTTGCTCCGCAGCCGTTTGCAACTGATGAAACTGCGCTTCCGTTTGTTCTTCTTGTTGTGGTTGCTGCTGGCTGTTCGTTTCTTGATTATGAAACGTTACACTATTATAGCTGTTTGTATTGTATTCATTACTGAGTTCTTCTCTCCTTAAATCCTCTTCAAATTCTGCTTTGATATCAATTTGATCGCTAAACAACTCTGCGCTGTAAGTAGCTTGAAGAGTCTGAGAATCATTGTTAAATAAACCCATTGACAGATTATTTTCATTAAGAGAAATCTATGTGGAAAGAATGTAAAATATTTGTGAAAATAAAAGCAGTTGTTAAATGTTTTTTACATAATACACACATTACTCATGTTAATGTCTTCACCAGCATTTTGATCGTTATTTAGAGTAACATTTAGAGCCTGCTCTTGAACAGAATTCGATGCTATACTGGTTGGCGAGGTGGAACGTGTATTTGAATTTAGCAACTCTGTGGGCGACATGTCACGATTATTTTCTAATGCCTCCGGTGGTACTGGTTCATCGTCTTTGGAGCGATATTGATTTTTTAAAATTTTCTCCACAATATCATATTTCTTCCAACGTATAGTGTTTTTATCCATTTCTAACTGCTTTTTCACTTGCCTATAGATGAGGAAGTGTAATCCAAGGGTAACTATATACTACTACTCAGTACTCACCGAAATTTGGCCCTTGTTTGATTTACTTTGCATTGTATCTCTTCTAATTTAACATCAATATTGAAACGGTCTTTAAGTTCTTCAGCCCATTGAGCAAAATATATGGTATTCTTGCCATGCTTGGTTAAGCGCCAATTCTCGCGTCCCCAGATTTCAAAGAAACGTTCTTCTTCTTTGGGGGTCCAATATCGTCTTTGTTTAATTTTAGGATCATGATCGTGAACCGCTTCGACTTCAGGATGAGTTTGATTCAACGCTATATCATCATATTCTTTCACTTGTTCCACAGCCGTACTTATTGCGGGCGTTACCTCCGTCTCAAGGGGAGCATTGGCAGTTTCTTTTTCTTCACTATTGCCGTCCATTTCGGTAAAAGTTGAAACTTTTTAAATATTTATTAAAATAAAAACTTTTCCAATTAATTTTTGTACCAAAAGAAATCTCACGATACGGCGAAAAATACTTTTCTACTTGCTCTCGTTTGCCTATTCTTCTTCTTTATATTTACAATGCAATATGCAGTGTTGCCAAAGCATTTACACTCAACAAATTAAGTTTCGTATATAAAAAATCTGAAAACATTTAAATTAATGTGTTTTCCGAGAATAAATCTTTTAACTCAAGGACAAACGCGATTAATGAATCCAATCCTTTCAAGAGACAATTGAAATAATTGTAAATTTTCTATTAACTGTAATTTTGGCTGTAATAAAAGGCTTTGAAATATACAGCTTATTAACCAAAAATCCCTTAAATGGCTTCATCGATAATTGTGATGCCATCTCTTGTATACGAAAAATATCAAAGTATTGTGTTCATTGGCTACTGTTTAGATTTATAAGTTAGCCTAAGGCCCTTATGGTGCAGCAATGGCTGATTTAATATTAGTAAAAATAAACAGGTTGGTTTTTTAATTGTTCTTCCAAATCATTTTTTCCTCATAATGTTATTTTTATTTGGTGAGATGATAACATACCATTTGCACAAATTGTTTTTGTCTTGATTGCTTTATTCTCTTTTCTAATTTGTTCCTGGTGTTTGATTGTCAGCTCTGTCTGCTAGCAAACGAAAATAAAATTCGATATTTCAATGTTGCAACGTGCATGCATATGTACATGATCTCGGACTCAACCAGAAAGGGATTGTGGACACGAACCAAGCAGAAATGGAATAACGAAGAAAGTGAAACGAATGGAACACTAGCAATAGAAGAAATTTATACATCATTTTTTGTTAATATAGAGATTTTGTTATATATAGAGATTATTTAGTGCAAACAATTGAAATGAAGAAAGTTTAGACGGAGTAGTGTCTTCCTTCTTTATACATCAGTTTATTCAATTGGCGTCGTAAAATTGCACAAGAGTTGCTTGTAATAAATAACAAACATAGTCAAAACAGAAAGAAAGGTAACTCGTTCAGACGTCGCTGTTAAGAAAGATAACCCGTTGAGACGTCTCTGCTAAACTGAAAAAGCAAGAAGTGTGGCAAAGTGCAAAGCAATCAGAAGAAGAAACTCTGGGAACTCAAATACGAAATCTGTATTACAATGTAAACGAACTACATTTATAGCAATTTCTTGAACAATAAAGATATTGAATGAAATTCTCAATATTTTAATGTCTGTTAACAAAGACGCATTATTATAGACTTTTGCGTTCAATGACAACATCTTAGGAACATGTCGCTACTCAAAATCTGAAACTTTCTGCAATCGGTTAAATTGAGATTCATAATTTTTATAAAAAAATTACGCTTACTTTCCCTTACGCTATAGCTACCAGATTATTTTATTTATTATTTTTAAATCCCCCTACAACCGTGTAACACTTGCGAATGTTCTTTGTGTGTTAACAATTTTGTGTCAAGTAATGAAATACATCTCTGTGTCGTGGATTATTTGTATGCCTTTGTGACATTTTTACAATTTTGGAAAATCCGAAAAGTTCAGATTAAAAAGTAAAATATGGATTCAACAGAAGTCAGTGAAATGCAGGAAGCCGCGGCAACTTATGCAACACTACCAGATATTTCAAAAACATCTCAAGAAGTCACAATGGCCTCAAAAGATCGTCAGAAGGAGGAGGAAAAGGTACCAAAATCAATGAAACAACGTTATTGGCACTCTTGGGAGGAATTACGCCTAGTGGAATTGTGGCGACGCTATAAAGACGAAGTCACCGATGTACACAAATGCTTGCCTGTTTATCGCAAAATTGTAGGTGGTATGAAAAGTTTCGGTTTCCTGGTCAACACTCAAGATTGCCGTCGCAAAATCAATACTTTGACCAACAGGTATGAAATTCGCGTCAGATTCTGTTAGTGTGAAAAATTTGAGTTCGATTCAGTTTTTCAAAATGCTATATTGTCCATATATTATCTATATAATCTACATTATTAAGAGGTTTTATTTCTCTTCTCTTTCAACAGATATATGTAAGTAGAAAAGACAAAATTTGATTTTTTACATAAACGGGAAGGTTTTTTTGCTTTTTCTGTAAAATGCATGAAGGGCAGAAAAAAGGCATATGGATATTTCTGGTAACAAATCAGTTTGGCGTCTATATCCGCTAATAAACTGTATTATAGACGCGAAGACCAAGTGGGAAGTAGACGATCCTTGGCACGAAAATCGGGTATGTTGAAAATAAAACAACCAGAAAGATATATAAATGTTTTCAATTTTCTTAGATTATTAAAAATCTTTTGGACAAAATAGATCCCCCAACTGAATCCGTATCAGATAATAGAAGCCAGCCGCAGCAACTACCCCCTAGGAGCCCTCTACAAATGCGTTCCATAAACGCGAACGGTATAGTTTTAGTTTGTTAAAAATGTGTTTTTAAACCTAAACTTTGTTTTCTTGTCTAAATTATTATTTTTAACTCGCGTAGAAGCCAATGTTTCACCAATGGAAACCAGCACGCCACCGCACCAACCAACAGCCCAATTCCAACTCAGCTGTGATAAGCGTTCACGTATTATACCTATAAATCGTTTAACAGAGGAAAACTTAAAGCAGCTTCGTGCTGAAAATAATCGTTTGGCAATGGAACGGGACGAGGACTTGAAACGATTACGCCGCGAGGAGGAAGGCTTCCATAAATTCCACGCAGTGATACAATATTGGAATAAACAGCAAGAAGACGTTTTGCAGAAGATATGTAATCATCTGAACGATGCCAGACCAACATTACAAACAGGGAAGACTTGAAAAGCATGTTTCAAATTTGCTTTATTCTTAATTTAAGTTTCTCATTATCCATTAATTTTAAATTATTATTGTAAATATACTTCGCTAATTTATCAAGCCGACATTGAGAAGATGAGCCCTTCCATAGTAATCTTTTTTGTTTCAAAAGACAACAAGGAATTACACTTTCATACAATCAGTGAAAATTGACTAAATATTTGATAGTAAAAATATGATGCGGCCAATAAATTACACGATAAATGTAATATATATTCTTTTTCATATAAACGCTAATGAAGAAAGAGTCATCTTTAGATTAACAAGCTATTTATGCTAAGAAATACAAAATGTGAAAATTCCTTAAATCGAATATTCATTATCGCGTACACATGGCCATTACAATTACATCCACCTATCGGTGCATCGAAATTTTACAGCTTAAAGCCCTAAATATGAACATAATGTAAATGCTGCCAGTAAAACAATTACAATTAATATAATGGCCAACCAAGCAGGAATGGTGTCTGAAATATGTCAGAAATAAATAATTATAATATAAAGGAACCAAAAGCGGAGGGTAACTTACGTCGTTGTTGCAAACTATGAATGCAAACTTTATTGTCAACAGATATTGATAGAACAGCAGCCTCCGTGTCGCTAGATACTGGCGGACCTTCCTCGTTTGTAACAGGTAAAAACTGCAGTCCCGTCACAAACATAGAATGAGCGTTGTCGACATGCAGTACGCGCTGTTAGACAAGAAATGGGAGAGAATTAAGTTGTGCTTTTAGTTCGAATATTTTAAAAAGTAATCTGCGGCAGCTCTTTTAAAAAGTTGATGTAATTGAAGCACATCTCTGCACTTCCGGCACTACGCAAAAGGATTTTGTCTTAATCGAGATGTTAACCGTAATGTTGACTGCAAATAATTTATCCTCAGCAGCTTACCTGTAAGCTAAAAGCGATATACATGGAAACACTGCCAGAAAACATTGTACCAATTGCTACGAAGCGACCATCATCGCGTACCGCCAACGACGAGAGGCTTTCATCGATGCCTACAGCTAGCCGCAATGTTCCTGTTGAACAGTCCCACTGCTGCAGATAACCTCGTTGTTTTCCTACTTTTCCCAAAGGATTCGCTATGCAAAACAATCGATATTGATCTCGTTGCGTCTCAATAGTTCCATAACGACATCGCTTATATAAATACTTGATCCCTTCCGGTGTGTCCCAGTTCAAGTCGTAGTGGCGTTTCGCAGTTTTTATATCCCACACAATGCCCAAGCGATCTTTAGCAATTGTTATAATATATTTTGAATCAGGACTTATATCAATGTCGTCGATTTCTTTCGAGTGAGCTCTTAAGCGAAAAAAAAACGAAAAGTAAATGAAGTGTTAGGAGAAACAAAGGACAGACCTACTTTATATCGGCTATTAACGACATTTTTGGAAATGACCACACCCTTAAATGACCATCAGTTCCACCAGTCACCATGATATCACCATTAGGACCAATACGTACTACTCTCTGCAATGGTTCTGTGGGCAAAAAATCACTTTGCACCGAATTACCAACTTTAATATCGAATTTCAAGTGTCGCTTCATATTGGAATTTTGATCGGGTGGTACTGTAGGCAGTGGTTGCTTGTCTTCTGCAGCATTTGCAGTATGACCATTCGGCAAGTCTTCTACACTCGATGTGGTATTTCTTCTATTTCTTAATCCATTTTCATGAGCCCGCACATCGTGATTATCCCTATTAGATTTATAATCCGAAATAATTGAGACTTCCTCTTTGCCATCATCGCTTAGAACCCGCGGATTGACAAAATACATTTGGCAGTGCGATTCTTGCCCAGCACAAAGCAATGCCCGCCTACCTTCGTTACGTACTGCAAAATTCATGACAACATTTGCCCCCGTTTCGTAACGTACAATTTCTTGAGCACAAAAATGTTGACCATTATGAAATATTTCATATATCTCCTAAAGCGAACATGTATAATTTATAAATAGCATAATTTGAACAGACAGCTTA
This sequence comes from Glossina morsitans morsitans, assembly GCA_001077435.1. Taxonomy (NCBI): domain Eukaryota; kingdom Metazoa; phylum Arthropoda; class Insecta; order Diptera; family Glossinidae; genus Glossina; species Glossina morsitans. The sequence continues at coordinate 43,813 of CCAG010006198.1, forward strand.
CAAAACCATTTGCTACGCCCGTTTTGCTTGATCCACCACCACCAGCCACTAAAACATGACGACTGGTCAACATATCCACGGCATATAAAGGAAAATTGACGCGTGCTAGCAGACCATCACTCGGACGTCGTGTAGTAGACATATTTAGTTTAGTTTATCAATACTTTCCAGCAATTAAATTAGAATGTCTTTGCAAAAATGCATTCATTTGTAATTTACTTTCTATCTTTATGTAAATTTGTATTTTGACTACACCTTTTTAATTGGAATATAAATTCCTTTAAAACTCACAAATCAAATATAAATAGTTTCTTTAAATTTTTGAAAATTTTTTATTATTTTTTTCTTTCAGAAACTTGTACAAAGAAAATACCACGTATTTGTAATCTTACGTTGCGATATTCGTTACCAGCAAATAACGACTTATTCTTACCCGGACTTAGTTTTTATGCGAACAAAATTGGTGTGTGGGTGTGTGTGTGCGTATAAGAAAAATTTTGCCAAACTTATTAATTTTTTATAACATCTCTGTTTTTGTGAAAGTTGATTGTTCATCACGTTTTCCATTCATTCGCTCACTAATAGAATGATGAGATTACATTGCAATTTACACTCAATAAAAGATTTCGTTAAGTATTATTAAGAATTTCGGCAGAAGAACATCTCTGTGCTTGAATAATTTTAAGTTTTTCTATTATTTAGTTTACCCTGTTATATTTTGCGGGAAACGTAGAAATTGAAAATTTTTTATAAACAACTAAATAAGAAAAATCTGTCTCCAAATGTTAAACATACCATTGCGTATTCCCTTCTCACAACTCATGTTCACTAATATATTGAAGTCCTTCCCGGGGTGTCTGCAAGCTATAACTTGGATAACCTTCAAAGTATTGTTAACTGTATAACAGTTTTTTTTAAAGCGTTAATCTTAGAGACCATACTTCCTCCTCCGGTAATTCTTTTTAAAAAAATTTTTTCCCGACTATCTAAAATTGATATTGCTACCTCAAACTCGATTCCGAAGTTTTTGAATTGAACGATTGCAGTTCTCTAGATCATATCGGTATTTGCTTATTTTTATTTCATTCTTAAGGAAATATCTCTTCAAAGACAAATTGCTCTCACATAAGCTTCTTCAATTTTAAAGGGAAGCAGAGGAAGAAGGAAAGAATTGATTATACTTAAGCCAGTAGATGCACCTGTCAGAGAAACCAAATAATTTAATATGATATGCTTAGCAATTTTTTTACTCGGTATAGTTTACTATTTTTTAATTTAATATTTTTTTGTTTTTTTTTATTCTGCGCACTTTACCATTTATCTCTATTAAAATGAAAAATAAATACAAAACATATAAAGTAGGTTATAAGTCATTAAACTTGAAAAATTAAAGTGCTCAAGAGGTTTGTTTGCACGAATATGAGAAGCTAAATAAATCATTAAGAATCGTAACTGCGCCAACACTTCTACTGTCATGATTAATATGTTTGTCTGCGATTTTGTATATGTAAATGTGTGTAAATTTATCAACAATTAGGTAGTTACACACACTAATATACCCAAAATATTTGTGATTGTCTTAATTAATAAATTTAAAGTTAGAAAGTTTGCATCGAAACCATCAACACCTATCACTTTCGTTTGTACACTATACTCAATATATGTCGGGCAAATTTCATGCAGAATTTAAAGCCTTATTTACATGCTCCGATCCATTTGTAAACTTGGATTTTTTAGTACTTGTGGGCGAACTACTGGTCCCTGGTTTAATTGATTTTTGAATTGAAAACTCCAGTATGCATATATGTGCATGTAAAGCCTTAATTTAGTAAGAGTATAGGTTTTTCAATTTTGTGACTTCAACAAACGATATTTTCAACTATATTTTACTTCTCCGCTTATTAGGAATATATGACGTCCCTCGCTTAACGCCATTAAATCGTACCGTGTTTTTAAAGTAAAATATCGCATAGAAGGGAAAAATATAGACTTAGATATATGGTAGATCAATATAATGAACACCATATCGTATCGAAACCTTATTCGTGTTCGTATCGAAAGCGTGCTATAAGATACTCTGAAATAATTTAAGTCAATGCAATGTGTAGCGTATTGTAGCGAAACCACCACTTAAGATGTAAAATTTTATTATGAAATTTTTTTTATAAAATTTCATTCCAAATGCACATGTAAATGAAGTACTAATTAAATTAAAAATTAATCTTCAGAAGTACGATTAATTTACTTTTTATTTATATTAAATTCAAGTTTTTTGCCGTGTAATATCGAATCCGTGCTGTAAGACGCGCAAATTTTGTACCGTGTAATATCGAAATCGTGTTTTCCAACTAGGGACGCCTGTATGTACTTCTATGCCTTACAACATATAGTGTCTGCGATGCGTCTATATTTGCTCCATCTTCTATTCACCATCTACACTTAATACTTAATTTTACTTATATTGTAATGCTGTAAGAATGAAAATTGTCTTTTTTATTTAACCAGCAAATATGCCGGGCGGATAAATTACGTTACGTTCGCTTTAGAGCGGTTTAGGTTGAGCCTCATCTCAAGCAGTCAACTGAAGTAGAGACTGAAATGCAATCGTCACTAATATATTTTTGATAAACATACGCAAGTCAGATATCAGTCTATTGCGCTAGTGATGACATTTGTAGTGGACTACTGCGACCAATTACCAATTACGAACATTTCTTTAACAAAAACACCTTTAGGTCGTTTAAAGCAAATATAAAAAAGAAAAAAATTGCTAAAAACATTTGCCGACATATTACGAATCAGTGGGAAGTCTTTGTAAAACTGGTTTTCATCCACAAAGGCTCATCTGCCAGATATCTATTCAAGGCCGTGAATGTGCAAAATTCTTTTCAAGGTTACGCATTCGAACTTTTGCGATCGAGAGTGTTTGCGAACAAAACATGACAGACAGCAAAAGGATGTTAATCACCTCCGGATCGTATGCTAATCTTATGCTAATCTCAAAAATTTACTTTTAACGGTAAAAAAGAAAAATTAAAAAAAAAAAGAAATCCAATTTTCTTGTAAAAGATTTCATAAGAATTGTTCTAGCAACTGTTTCGATTTGAAATATTTGTCAAACATATGAACATAAAAGTTTGTGCGGAAACATTCACCAAGATCGATGAGAAGAGAAGATTAGATTTTTCAAAAATAAAAACTTTAAAGATGCATTTTTGGTATATAAACAGTTTTTTTTTTTTCAAATCGACAAGAAATTGTCGTCGATTCATAGCAAGATATGCATTACATATGAAGACAACGTGGCAAGCTTATGATTTTTCAAATTATTGCTCACATAATCACTATCGACCTCGAAGCAAGAAAAACATTTACAGACTTTGATCTCATTTACGTGCAAGGATCGTTAATATTGATCAGTTGTGTCCTAAGGGACATTTTCGCAAGGTTTGCAGCATTAAATGACTTTTCCTGTCGGCTTACGCACTCTTGATATGGGAGCTGTGCACAGATTAAGAATTTCTGTTTCTTGTTCGTAACCTACACCACTTGTGGTACCGGGTATCTTGGGATTGCGCGTATGTTCGAGTTCCGAGAAGGACTTAAGATAGACTCACCATTGATTACAACGATCTATTAAGAAAATGGTTCTGGCCGCATTAATATTGACCATACGTTATTCGTCCTACAAAGCCATGTCAAGTTGGTGCGGATGTATGCAACATCCAGATAGATGTGAGCTAGAGCCAACTTTTATTGTACCGATTGATTCAGAATCGCTTTCAAATGCATTTTCAGAGCCACTTTTCGGGGCCGATCTAGGCTGGTCTGTCTATCTATCCGTCTTGTTTTATTGTGTTCAACCTACAAGTCGCAATTTTTTACATATTTTGATGAAATACATCGATACATTTCGGCCCAAGGACGAACGATAATGAAAACTATTCGGTTCATTATATGGGACTTTATTTTGAAAAGACGTTATATGATTAAATGTACTAAGCGAAGTGAAGTAGGGTATTAAATGGTGGACCGAGTTCCACTATAATGCATTTACTTATTTGAATTACAACAAAGGGCAGATGCTTGTGAATTGACCGTCCCAGACCAGTACCTTGAATATATTTTGTCAGTCAGTCAGTCGATATCATTTTAAAGTTGGCCTTTAATATAAGTCTAATAAATGTTTGGGTAAAGTTAAAGATTTCTTATAGCTATAAGTTGCAGTTTTTTCTCTTATGAATCAATTCATCCTCATCATCATCGAAAATTGTTTTGAAATTGCTCCTTCAAGTACGAAATTAGCATAAGATCTGAAGAGGAGATAGCATTAGTGTGCATAAGAAAAAAACGAGAATTTCGGATAATTTTCGCTAAGTTGGGAAACAAACATTGATCGGGAATTTGACGACACATTGCTCCGGTTTATTCAGTTAAAGTGATAGGTGATAGCGAAAGTCGTTTCAATTCGTGACTCGAGCTTGCTTACTTGTTATTTATTTGTCTTTTAAAAGAATGATGGAGTACATATGTACACGAACACAAGATTTGAATTTTATGGTTAGTCGATGATTTTGTTTTGTTTGCTTGTGCTTTAGTCGGCTAGAATTTTGTCAATTAGATTTTACGTGCTTCGTGTGAAAGCAAAATTTTGATAAGAAAAATATGCCAATGTCTCGTCTTCTTAGCCATTATATAAAGGTCGTGACATAAGCAAATACTTAACTACTGCTCAAAAAACGGTTAGTTTTAGTTAATATTAATAAAACGTGGAGTAGACCGACAATGATTGCTGTTAGAAATGATTTTTATAAATTTTTATTTTTCGTTACGTTAACGTTAATGTTCTTCCGGGTCTTAGATGTGGATTGTGTTGCAATTGGGGATCCTTATCACAAAGAATTATTTGATGCCATTGGACAAAAAGAAAGAATTTTATTTTATGAAAATCGACTAACTCCCGAGAAAGAGCGGAGCACAGAGTTTTGGTTGGAGGAAGCTCAACGATATGTAAAGGAACGCGTAACCGGATCTTTTAATTCGCAGAAAGCTAAAAATATTATATTGCTTCTGGGTGATGGTATGTCCATAGCAACAATAACAGCGGCCCGTATATTAAAAGGTCAAAGGCAAGGATGCTCGGGCGAGGAAAGTATACTAACGTTTGACAAATTTCCTTTCACGGGTTTGGTTAAGGTATTCGATATGACCAATATAATCCGTTCGGTAAGTTTTAATCCTTTCCTTTCATTTTAAAGACTTATTGCACCAATGGCCAGACTCCAGATTCAGCCTGCACAGCTACAGCATATTTATGCGGAGTAAAAACTAATGTGATGATGTTAGGCGTTAATGCTAATGTCCAGAATAACAATTGTTCAGATAGTATGAATAAAGAGCATCAAATAGATTCAATTGTTCAATGGGCTCAGAAAGCAGGCAAATCTACTGGTTTGGTAACGACGACCACGATCACGCATGCTAGTCCCTCGGCCGGTTATGCTCATGTTGCGAACAGGCTTTGGGAGTGCGACAATGATATTAATACCATGGGAGCCATTATAGGACCGGGGGAAGAATGCAAGGACATAGCCCAACAATTGATAACAAGTGAGCCCGGCAAAAATCTTAATGTTATTCTGGGAGGGGGTATGGGTAAATTTTTGCCCAAACATAAAGTCGATGCATTTGGAGTGAAAGGTGAACGTAGAGACGGTTTAGACTTAATAGATCACTGGCAGTCAAATAATCCACAAGGAATTTTCGTTAGAAATCTTGAAGAGTTGGAAAAAGTGGATTTTAATCAAACTAAACAATTGTTGGGGCTTTTTCACAGCTCCCATTTGGAATACTATTCGAAAGCCAAAGTAGAGAGACCCAAACAACCCAGACTTAAGGATATGACTAAGGCTGCCATAAAAACGTTGGAGAAGAACTCCGAGGGATATTTTCTGTTCATCGAAGGTGGCCGTATAGATCATGGCCATCATGAAACTAAAGCCGCCTACGCTTTGGATGAGACGCTGGAGTTTGATGAGGCCATTCAAACCGCTCTGGACTTGACTGACCACCGAGAAACACTTATAGTAGTTACATCCGATCATTCGCATACCATGACAATATCTGGTTATCCAAGTCGTGGTAATCCGATTTTGGGTTTAAATGAACGCGACTTAGATTCGGACGGTGTACCTTACAGTGTTCTGAATTATGCTATTGGCCCCCAACAATACATGGATAGCAATGGCAAACGTTTAGATCTTACAAATTTCATTAGCGATAGTAAGCAACAAGAAGTTCTTTAATTGAAAGTTTTAAGATTGACAAAAGCCTTTTTTTTTTGTAGACATGATCTTTCCTAGTTATATAAAAGCACTAATGGGCACTCATGCTGGCGAGGATGTGGCTATATTTGCCCGAGGTCCACAAGCTGATTTGTTTTCGGGTACTCTACAACAGAATGTTATCCCGCATCTTATGGCTTACGCAGCCTGTATTGGAAATGGCTTACATTTATGTAAACAAGAGGATGTGTGAGATTATAATAAAAAAAAAAACTTTGACATTTGTGTGCGATCGGTTTTAATTATTATACCCTACCCCACTTGTGATACGAGGTATCTTAAATATATTAAGTACGTAATGTGTGTTCGTAATGTTCCTTAGAGAATTTACTCAATATGTATAAGTTGAATCCTGTCAAGACATCAGCACTAAAGCTTACTATGAAATGATTATATCAAATCATAACAATCAATAATTTTACTGGAGACCGTTCTTGGCATTTGCACATAAAGGATTAAAAAGAACGAGATTTTTTTTGCAAGTGTATAAATATTTTGCTTTTCATATAAAAAATATTGGAAAAAAGGTCGTCTGACTAAACAAAGACTGAAATTGAAAAGAAAAATCTCTTTTTTTGAAACACGGAAGTAACTCATAATGAATTGTTAGTCCTTTGTTCATCATCCAAAAAAAAAAAATAATATATATATATATGTACTGCCTCAACGTGGATATAATAAAAATAAAATAAAGAGAAAATCAATGGACAAAGAGTTCTTACGGAAAATAACAACAGATCGCAGAGACACTCTTATGGCAAAACACCAAATATGGCGCAACAAGTCAAGATGTGCTGTTATATTCAATTGAAATATATATCGTTTTTATATTTCACTATCTGGCAGAATTCAATTGAAAGCAAAAACGAAAAATTTATAGTTACATATAAAATGAAAAAATCGTTGAACGCACACATATTAATTTTATTATTGCGTTTGCAACAGTTGCGACTTAAATACATATACTGTTCGATGTCATGCCGTACCTCCTCGTCGCTCTGGCAATTACCGAGTTTGTTAGTGTGTGAAAAATCAACAGAGAATGCAAATAATGACATATTTGACCTCAAGCGTGTGAAGATTAAAATTTCTAATCTTTGGTAGATATCGGTCTTGATAACAGGTCTACCTGAAACTCTAATCCTAAAGGGGTTGGTTTGGTTCACTAAGATTTCTTCATTTAACTGAAAAATTGCAATTTTTATGAAATTCTGTAAAATTCGGAAGTAACTGGAATTCTACCCAAGCCAAATAAGAATTTTTTCCACATTCTGTCAAGATCGTAAAGTTAAAAGTCTTTCTTATATGCATGATGCATAAAAGTTTTGAAACTGCTTTATATTAAAACAAGTAAAAAACTGATATTCGGCTGTGACCGAATTTTTTTTCACTCACCGCATTTATTTTAAAAGTAAGCAAGAACATTATAATCGGGCAATACTGACTCTAATATGCCCTACAGCACTTCGCCTAGTGCAATTACTCGCCTCTATATGAGGCGCTAGAGCTAGGTGATCCAAATTCCCTACCGTTAATTTTTTCGCTGAAACGCTGCTGTGTTGTATGGAGTGGTGCCAAGAGATAGGTCTATGTGTTTTAAATTAGGTCCATTTAATTTTTTTATTTGATTACCATGACGAGCAAATTGTCATCACAAAAAAATTGACAATTAGGCCCTTTTGAGATATAACGGTTTACAGGCCTAGATGAATATCAGATTTTGACACTGGCCAAGAATGTATATGTAGTTTCCTTCTCGGAGTTGCAAAGCTTTTGACGAAAATATTGGATGTGTCCCCTACCTCCAGGGATAGATGAAAAACACGTTGTAAATGCGAAGGTTAGACGTGTATTAACTTATGTATTCTATTTGAAACGTCGTCCCTGGAATATTTCCAATAATGCTTTAACAGCATAAGCATTCACCATAACCCACTTTCTAGTATCGCAGGATTTTTAAAAATGAACAAATTTCTGAATGTGGACATGTTAAGATTCGAATATGCCTTTGGTGAAATTTTACTTCAAAGATGTTACGACATTATAGTGTAACCAAGGCGACCATTACATATAGCAAACCTCTTTTCGTAGCTCTAAAGCTACAACATGCTGCTTGCTTAAGTTCACATCTCTTGTCCATGTTCACTAAAAAAGTCGCCCAAAGATGGCTCAACACTTAGTGGATATCCTTCGTGAATCCATTAAGTCCTTTTGTCCCATACAGCTCTTCATTTATTTTTCTGAAAATTAAAATGAAGAAGGGAAGTTAAAGATTCAAAGGCGATCAGATAACACACTAATTCTAACCACAAGCGATGCCAACCAGCAATTGAGTGTAGTTAATATTATGACTAGTCACTTCCCGGGAAACTAAAGCGTTTGAACTCCGGGTGAAATATGTTTGCAAAGCTGCAAGTTAGAGTGATTGACAGAGGGACACCATTAGAAGTGAAGTCTTCGTTTTAATTTGACCCAACACGGGAAAGCTTATAAGTTCTGAAGGGTGGGCAGTGGCGCATGGTCGTGGAGTAATTTCTAGTCCGTGGAGTAATTTGTCTGGTTACTTCCGAATATATAATTCCGATAATGAACGAGACGCAACTATGTTAAATAGACGCTTCCAGGATTATGATTTTTACGGTTTTTATGAGCGCAGCAAAATGTATGAGTATTTGAATGTGTTTATAAAAGTGGGGCCGTGCCTGTTAAGGACACTAGCTTCTTTAATAGACAAATTGCGTGTAGCAATAAAGAGATTGACCAATAATAAGTTTGTGAGGCGCTTAGATGCCCTGGGCTGCAGGCGCGCAACAATGAAAGTATCAAGTGCGTTGAACCATTTTCATGCTTGGGTTTGTGAACTGATACTATTCACAAGAACTCGGAATTCTCAATAAGTATGAGTCATTAACTCGCATTCATTCCTTCGCTGCTCTTCGCATGCACCACCCGTCGCTACTATCGATTGAATTACTTAGTGAGGTCTCTGGACGTAATCGCTGTAACCAATTTTATGTGTTGCGGAACTTTCGCGAAGGGTTGACTGAACTTGATTATTTAGAGGAAGTGAAAGTCGCGACAAGTCTGCGAAGCTGCATGAAGCAGAGCTCAAAAAATACTATTGTACGGTCCAAATAATAATATTTTTCATGTCAAATTATTATTGTTAAACAATTTTCACTACAAAGTATTAAAAGTTAGAACTTTTTTGCCATATAAAGGTTTGCTTTTCATTGGAACGGCGATAAGTGATTGGGGGCCAAAAAAATCCGATTTAGACTTTTCATACCAATTAAGAATGCTTAGCGATTTTCGTCGAGAAATTTTGAAAATTATACATTTTTTCACGTGAAGAATTTTCCAACATAAGGGGTTATATGTGAAGTTGGCGGGAAAATGGTCAAGCATCAAATTTCGTCTAAAATATTCTAAGACTTGCGACGTATTGATCGAACAGGAATGCGAATGAATACAAATCAGACGGATGGACAGATGAGCTTCGATCGATTCGGAAAGCGATTTTGAATAGATCGGGGAGGGGGGCCCATCTGAAGTCATTTGTACTAGCTTAACATACCCTGCACATGGTGTAGGGTGTGAACAGATAAGAGGTTGTATGGTTTGGAGATGAATAATAATATCGAATACCAGCTTGTGATTCGGCGTTTGATTGCAAAAGCGGAGACTGGTATTTAAAAAAAAAATTTTGTATGATTTGGAAAGACTTTAGATCTAGTCTTGAAAGTTAAAGTCCATATAAACCAAATGTAGTAAGCTCTTACCTAAACACAGAAAATTTTTCAGATTCGCGACTAAGAGGCTTCTATATTCAGTAGAAAGGGTGTAGTGGATTTTTCAAATGCCTATGTCGCATAAATATATGCATCCGAAACTGTATTAACCCATACATATGAAAAATATGATGGACTCAGCCAAGTTTGTCTTTTATTTATTTATTTATTTTTTTTTTAACGACCAATCCATCAGAAGATGTCCACTATTCGCGTATAACACGATGACCGTCGGAAAGAAGAGAGGAAAGAGAAAGGAATAGGGCAGTAGTGATGTCCTGCAGCCTAATGAACTTGTGCCCAATCGATATGTGTTATGCTCTTTGCCGACTGAGCATGCAGTACCACATCTGCGACCAAGGAAAACTCTAACGCGCTTGTGATTTAAACCCATGGGCTTTGGCTTGGTAATCGCTTTTCTTACCTACTCAGCTACTCAGGCAGTTTGTCTTTTATTTGCCAACCTGTCGAAAATGCAGTAAGAGCTTCAAACTATTATTTAAAGAATTTTTTCCGGTTCCTGAAATCTTCTCTGTCTAATAAATGATGATTTATAGCTTTAGAATACAGGCCTTTTTCTTTGGGTGTGTAAGATCCGTAAGATCTTGCACTAGAGAAAATTATTAAATTCTTCGTGTCTAAATTAGATCTTAATTGTCAAAATTCGTACGGGGGACTGATTATCTTGCGAAATCATGCAAAATTATGAATTGATATACATACATACGATATGCTATGAATGGTAATATGTTTATAAAATCAGTGTATCGAGTGGAAGGGATCTTGATTCTACCTTGTGATCAAATATTGTATCCTAATTAGTTCTTGGATAAGAGAGAGAATAAATAATCTCATGTAATCTAATTTTTTATTTGGCGGCAATTCATATTTTAACGCATAGGCACGATTTAATTGTAGAGCCGCCAAAATATGCGCATTTATTTCGTACCAATTTAGGATTAAACTGAGAAATTTTATTAGCTTTTTTTTATAGATACGCTTTTGTTTTGCCAGAAAACTGGTTGTCATCATAAAGGCGTTCGGACAAGCAAAAAATAAAAATAAAATAAATAACGTAAAATCGGAAAAACAGCCAAACAAGTTTACAAAAAAAAAAAAAAAGATGTAAAACATACTTGCGATATATTTTAGGTGCAACTGTCAATGGTACGTTGATATTGGCCTGTTTGTATGCGTAGGATATTGACTTTAATTTTGCAAAGATATTTATGAAAAACACAAATGCATACCCATAGCTTCGTATATATATATATGTATATATAAGAAATCATGAATAAATTAATGAAAGTTCATTTTAATAATTTGTCAAATTAAATGCTTGCCTTTTTATATTATAAAGGTTTCAATTGCTAATATGTATATAAATAGAGAGTTAGACAAATAAACCTGCAAGTGTGTCACCAAGATCAAATATCACCCAAAAGCATTATTATATTACAACTTAGCCACTTGTGTGGGTATACATTTTACATGAAGCAAACAAGCTTTCATAAAAGTAGATTTACAAAAACAAAACAAAAAGAATTAACTAATGATATTGAAGTCAAGTTGCATCGCTGTGGAATGTAAGACTTACTCAACTTTATATAACTTTAACTTTAACTTTTCTAATAGAAATATGTTCCATTCAAAGAGAATGACTTAAGTTCATTGAGAGAGAGTTTGTCTCAAAAAAATATTTTTCATTTAATCGAATTAATTCTTATTCATTTCTTGTCTTTTGCTCTTCACATATCTCTTGTTTTTAAGCACCGTTGTTGTTTTGTGATGTTTTTCTTTCTTCTTCAGGTTTTATGAGTATTCGTTGTTTTGTTTTTGTTTTCGCTAAAGAAACTGTAATACAACATCAAACAAAAGAAGTTATATTATAGGCTTTCTTCTTTCTTCCTTGGCATCCATACACATACATACACTCGTTTCACTCGTAAAAATAATAATAATAACAAAAAATAACAATGAAAAATCGTTTCCCTTATTCTTTGTTGTATTGAATCTGTTTAGTTTTACTTTTTTTTCTTTATTTTTGTTGAAAGACGAACAGCATATAAAATGATTATTATGTGGATGATGATCGTTTAGTAGAGTGAAGTGAAGTTTCGTGTGCACGTAAGCAAAGCGCGAGTCGCATAGTCGCATTTGAATTCTGTGTGTGAATTCTTTCAAGTGATTATAAATTGTTATATATATATATATATATATATATATACAAAAGTGTCAACTATTTGCAACATTCGTTCTCTTATCATCTTTATTCGGTAATTTTGTATATATATAAAAGAAAGATATATGTATGAAACGGAAAAAAGTTCTGAAATTATAGAAGCAAGAAAGAAGGGGAACATTTATGCTAGTATACGCTATTATCGATCTCATATGGATAATTCTAAAGCTTATATGAATTTTGCTCTTTTTTGTTTTTTTACTGTTAGCTTTTCCTGTATTTTTATGTGCATTTTCTGCGGGCTTTCAAGATATGCTTAAGTCGGTCGCCACTTTTCAATTCAAGTTAATTTATTCGAAATGGTTATAAACGATATCAAAGAAGTGCTTAGTTTTAAACTAATTAATTAAAAAAAAAAAAAAAGAAAATTATAAAAGATTAAATAATTCAGTTTCATAAAAGTCCTACAAAAATGACCCATTAACAAAAGCAAAGAAAAAAAGTAAAAATAAACATTCACAATAACAAATATTTGCTGTTTGTGGAAGTTGGCCACACTGTTAAATTTAACGTACCATTTCAAATTTTTTGTAGTTAACTGACGTGTATAATATTCCGATAGTACGCCTCATTGTGACTTGTTGTGTTCGGTCAGGAACGTAATAAAATATAGATGTATTCTTTGCAAGAAAAAAAAAACACTCTAAGGAGAAAACAACAAATTACCGTTTTGATTAATCCCGCCTTAGCGCAATTTCTTTTATTCATGCAATCTACACGAAAACATAGTTCTTATCCTTTAAGTTTTGAAAACAATTAAAACTCCATTGTTTGATTAGCGCGGTAAAGTTTTTGTAAAATGTTGTTGATATCTTGGAAAGAGTTGCAATCTTGCCGTAAATTAAATTTCAAGTACTATTGCCTTGACTTCGCTGGAAGATCGAAAAGACCGAGACATTCTTTAAATCCTTTATTTTAGTTTATTAATTAATCAATGACAATACAATTATACAATAATAATCGATGTTGTGTATGCCAGACATCAGCCACATGCGAACTCCTTGAATACCTTTTTGTACTCTTGCTTTACGAAAAATAGTAAGGAAGAAAAAACCGAGGAGGACCTGAGACAAAGCCGCCGTTAGTTATGTCTATTAATTCCGAATCACTTTTTGACTAAAAAAGCTTGTCTGTCCATTTGTCTACCTGCCTTATTTCTAGTGTTTAATCTATAGGTCGCAAATTTTTGAAATATTGTTTTGAAATTTTGAAAGATCGTTGTACGAATAGCCGTATTAAATGAAGTGGCATAGAGTATTTATTGGTGGTCCCCGCTGCACTAAAGTGTGCTCTACCAAATAACGATATTATTGAACTCTGCGCTCGATCTCGAGATATTTGAAATGCGGTTCGTTTGGCTCGTACTTTATGTATATTTTCCTCTTTTAAACCACTTCATAACATTTCGATATACACAATTCATCTTCGCACAAAACCATGATTGTGTAGTCTTTGTTAAACATCCGAAAATCCGGTGGGACTTTTGATTTTTTTCTTATTTCTGAAGCAAAACTCGCCATTCCGGAAAGGCATAGACTCAATTATGCGTACAAAAACGTAATGAAACATTGATGGAAGACATGAGCAAGCGTTAGCGTTGTTGAAGGCCATACAATAAATTTTAATGTAACATTTTTTTAAACAATTGTGGATATATTTTACATAAAAGGTAAGGGGACAATAAAATATATTTCGATTCTCTTTAAGTAATAGGCCTTGCGTATGATAGACGTCCGTTGATAAATCAAAGATGTGAAAATAAATACGACCACAATTACTAAATAACTACGTATAAAAAAGTAGAAGAAGAATTTACAGAGGCTTTCGATGATCTTACGGTGTTATCTACGATGTGTTACTGTGATCGAAAATTAAGACCAATTTAATTGTATCTTATTAAAGGGATCCCCCTCAGATATTATACACTTATGATAACGTAATTTCCAATCTTTTTGGAATGGCCTTCAAAGCTTTTTGCAATTCAGCTTGTATCTCTTCAATCGAATGAAAACATTGTCTCCGGAGTGATCCTTTGTGTTTAGTTTTAGGTAGTAGTCAGACATCACATGGGGCTGAATCAGGTGAGTACGGTTGTTGTGGAACGATATGGGTTGAATTTCCAACGAAATTATCTCGAAGAGCCAATGCGGAAATTGAGTGTTTTTGGTAACAATCGATATTTAATGCGCTTCAGCACCGAAATGCTTTTTGGAATGTCGTTGACTGATGTGTTTGAAATGCGTCGAGGTTGATGGTCGTTCGGAATGCTCTTGCTCTGCAACCTGTTCTTAGTTTTCTTTGAACTATTATACCACTTGTAAATAGTCCTTTCCGACAAAGTCAAAGACTCTCTGCAGCATCCGAAACGTTGTTGCATAAATTTCTTTGCCCAGTAAAAATCGAAAAAAATAACTTTTATATCGTACAAAACCACGCACAGTTTGGCACAGATGTCTGTCACGTGGAAAAAAATATATTTTTGATATTCGATACGCATGCGTAATTTAATTTGAATATTCGCCTTAATTTTTGATCACACGCATTATTATTTTATGTTGCAATAAATTCTCGTAGAAACATTGAATTTAGAGCATCATAAAATTCGGTCCAAGCCAACGTTATTTTTTTTCTTCGTTTCTCGATTATTCCGTTTACAAGATCGGATATCCCGAAAATTGTGCAAATCATTGATGGGACTAATATTTACCGTTAACGGGAGTGCGATTTTCTCGCTTGCTTTACTGCAAACCTATTAGGTAATTAAAAAGTTATTGATCCCTATTTACCATAAAAATTAAATAAAATTTTAACACATTTTCGTTTGCGTGCTTTTACCTTTTGAATGGATGTGGAAAATTGTTAATGTTTATTAATTTGTCGGTACCATAAATATGTACTATAATCGTCACAACATTTTCATTTGTATATTTGGCATTGCTTAAACCAATGTCGAGATTATTTTTTCCTTTTAGCAATTATTTGTTTCAAAGAGTAATTCATTAAAGGCAACCAACTACGAATGTAGACATTTATGTAAGAAATTAAAAAAAAAAAAAGATAAAAGTATTAATGCATTCCATATGTGTGTCTGCTCCGTAAATGTATAAATGCAGAAATTAGCGCAAAGGCTTGAGTTAACGAACGTGAACTATGTAATAGTGCTTTGATAATTACCATAAATGTTAATATAATCTCTGTCTTCACAATACTGAGCAATACGTATCACGGACCACACAAATTATGCACATTAGTGATGGCCATACGATGTTGATTGCGTTTAGCCAGATCTGTCCTTTCATCTATTTCATCCGCTCAAAGATTGAATATATTTTCTTACCCGAAGGTCAAGCTTGAAGAAGCGTACGATTGCTTTGCGACAAAACAGAAAATGTAGCCAATGAAAATGTTCGTATAAGGCTTCAAGGTTTTCATGAGGGTTTCATTGGGGAGGGGAGGGTACCAAAACTTGTCAGTACGTTTCTCAGTTGTCCTTATATTTTTGTTTATTTTTTTTATTTTGAAAATTTTTATTTTTATTTTATAGAGTTTTGCCTCCAGCTAATAGTGAAAATGGTTCACCCGGCTGAAAATACTGCTGTCGCTGAAAGCGATAATAAAGAAGGTAAGGGAAGTTTATTATTTATAAGATTATTCAATAATGTTTTTGTATCCATCACCGAAGATTGAGGGATTTATTTATTTTGTCAAACCTTTTGATCAGCATCAAATTTTGTACTACTTTAAGCATGCCCGTCTATCCGTCTGTGTAATGCCTGTTGTAACCATTCTGCTGGCCGCAGATTTCAAATGTGGCAGAAGCATTGAAAGTTCTTGCACTCAGGTTGGTCTTGAAAATAGATCAAATCGGTTGAAGTACAAACCCACTATATCGCGTAAACTAGGACATCTCTTCTTTTCAAAAAAAATAAAAAAATAGATTTTTTGCTCTTTACTCATAAACTATAGTTGATAAATCCACAAAAATATGAACGTACATTCTAGGGGGATGCTGTAGTACTTGTATCGAAATAGGAAAAATTGACCAGGCCTACCCATTTAATTTAATTTTTTTTCCAATCTTTTATAACGCGCAGAAGCAAACTTCAAAACTCCATAAAGTAAAGGCATCTAAGCATATCAACCTATCCATCTGTGCGTCAGTTAATGCGTTCACTTGCCCGCCCGTTAATCTGTGTAATATCTGTGCTGGACATTCTCCCGGTCAAGGAACACGCCTACAACGCCTGGCTTATACTACCAAAACCGAAATATCTGCGTCTTCCGTATCTCTTGCTCGTTGCTCGTCAACTACAAGGGATAGACGATATAAATTTCCACAAATTTATATTGCATTTATTCTATTATGGAACATGCAAATTTATATTTTTTCCTTTTCAATCTTGTAGAGAATAACGGTGATGGATATAAAAGATTCGGTCGCAACCGAATATAATTTTCTTACTTGTGAAATGATGAAAATCGCTTTTGAAAACTGTGTGTGTATGTATATGCAAATTTGTGACATTTTTAAAGGTTCCATTTGTGGTATACAAATAAGTCCCTCCAAATCTTTCTAGAGGATATCTACAACTTTGGCTATGAGCATTCGGCAACCAGTGATTTTTTTATATATAGAAATATAATTCTTAATAGGTTCAGGCAAACGAGGATTTGCCGAAAAATTTGCAAACGTAACAAATAATGTCTTTCGTATTTAGTTCAAAAAAGGTGCTGCTAAATCGTCGAGGATGATCAAAAATGAATGCGGTGCAATATCGAAGGAGGAGCGCAAGACCATCGCGCCGTTAAGGAAAAACGTCAATACCAACTGTCAAGTCAAATGTCGTTGTTAGGGCAACAAACTGGATGCAGCGTATTGTGAAATGTTCCAGCCAAACGAAACCATCATTGATTGATGCAATTGGGTCGACGATTAAAGTAAAAACGAATGCAAATATGGAGAGGCAGTATAAGATGGCTCATCTGGCATGAATTGTAATTTACATTTGTTTCCCTATTTTAGCTGTGATTGTAAATGGAATCAACACTTTGAGCATCCTTTTAGAAAGCCGTTTATTATTTACTCTACGTGTTACGAAAATTTTCATGAAAGAATGTGTACGAAAGTTATATTGTCCTTGTTGTGGGATCTGTTTTAGAGCATGATCTAATATAGTATATAAGAGAACTTCTTGAGAACATAATGTACCAGTTAAGGATAGTGTGTAATATATGCGTCCACGAAAGAAATGTTTGATTCGTGTAAACCCCAAATGGTTCGTAAGCACAATAATAAATGCATACTAGTTACGCCAACTGTAAGCTTGAAACAAGCTCGGAATTGCTTAAACAAAAAAATAAGGAGTATTCAAAAAATGTGACTATACATCTTATAGGATGAACTTCTAATATGTTACAATGAAGTGAGAATGGCACAATAACTCAAAGCAAGGGAATCAATTGCTTCTGAAGAAAAATGCACTCTGGCCAGAAACATCGGCGATGAGAAAGAACCAACAGGAATCAGTTTGTTTGTAACTATCGGCTACGGATGATTTGCACTGCTATAGTCGTATAGTAGTATTCGAGGCAAGGAGGTAGTAACCAGGACTGCAGCTGTGTTAGCTGAAAAATGTTTTCTGATAAGCGTCCTAACGACATGTTTCAGCGAACTCAAACGAAACTTTCTCCTAAGTTGTTTTCGCCGTTACTTGAATGAAAACTCGCACAACATTTTGACTGCTCGCTGGTCATAGCAAGTTTTTTCTGTTCTCTCTTTTCACAGTTTTTGCATCTTTGCATCAAATTTGATATTCCAGAGACGTAGCAGTCACCATGAAACTTTTCAAAATCATTTTTATTATACAATAAGCTTTTTAAGTTATGAAAATCACAAAGAAAAGTCATAAGATTTGGTGATATTGCTCAGAATATGGCTGCAAAAGTTATCTGACAGATTATCAATTTTTATGCCTATGGTCTCCACTTCTTTTCTGCTACTTATTGGCAACGCTTCTTTTTTACATTTCATTAGATGTATGCGTATTGTTTATATTTGCTCTGTTAACGATCACTTTTTTTTGAATGACATGAAAGTAGCTATGTCCTCGGTAAAGTCATTGACTGGGTAGAAGCAGCTTTAGTATAACGTATCTTAGTAGAGAACAGTTAAACGATTTCTTTGGTGCACATGCTGCACCGGATAGTTGTCGTTATTGTACTTGTATCCATTGCTATATGGTTCACAATTAAATAGCCGCTTACCATCTTCATGTCTTTACTGCAAGAAGATCAATGTAAGTCTCTGTAAGCATGCAGTGCCGTGTCGCCATTAGCGCGCTTTTAAATTGTCCGCGATTGTCAACTTAATAAGAGCACACTTAGAATATAAAATTGGATCTAGTATTGTTTTCACAAAAATTGCAGCATTTAGCCTGCTTCCTTAAGTAACGGTCTCAGCTCTGTTCGAACTTTTCGAAACGATATCTCATAATGGTGACATTACTGACCTCTGGCGTTATGCCATTGCCCGGCTTCATCTTTGACATTTCCTGGTTAGAATCAATGGTGGATAGTTTCCTTTCATTACCTTGAACATGTTTGCCCTGTATAGCGCACTTTGATTCTCTTGTTAACTTACGCATAAATATTTCTGCAAGAATTTTTATATACTTGTGCATAGGCCTACTTAAAAAAATCGAATGCGTAGCTACGCCTTGTCACCTGAACTTGGTCTCATATAATAGATTTTTATTTTCATGGATATAATAGTGCGGATACATATATATACAAATACATATATATATATACATATATATATATGTATATGATAAGTTCTAATTGGTTCTTTAACTTATGGTTAGCCATAATTAAGAGAATATTAAAAATGAATAATGGAAAGCGAAAGATTCACTACATAACAGCAACAGTCACAACATCGCCCCACTGAAATAAACGTCGCTTTGAGCCGATTGAAATGTACTGACCGCAACAAAGGAGAATCATAAAGGCTTATATTTGGAGACAAAGATAGGCGCTGTCAGACCTTTCTTTTCAAATGCAGCACTGGAACGTAACTTTTCCTCGTCTTCTCTTCTATTGCAATAATATTCGCTCATAACTTTTTTAATAAGCAATCACATTGACCTCTATCTGTGTTTCGCTTTTTATGGCAAAATTCTGATGACCGGTATATCTATACATCTATGCTTATTTTCCAACTTATCCTGATCAGTAAAAAAAGTTTTTCCGCATAGGCGCGTCTGCCTTGAAAGATGATGTCACTTCCAAATTCGTTGGCAAACTTGTAGAAGGTATCCTCATTTTCGCTAACGTGAGGGTGTTTAGCACAGATACTACATAATTGCGCAGATGGATAGATGGTCAGATGAGCGGACGGACATGCTTAGGTGCATTCCAAATTTATACACTTTATGAGGTTTGTTTCTGCGCGTTAGAAAGCTATTGAAAAAAAACCCAAATTTTGATTCGCTATAATATCGGGTAGGCGCGGTCAATTTTTTCCATTTTTGTGCGTACGTAGCACAATATGCGGTCAAATTTTTGTACATTTATCTGCTGTAGTTTATGAGTCGCAAGCGAAAAACCATTTTTTTTATTTCTTTTGAAAATCGGTGGTGTTCACACTTTCGTTAGCAGTGTAGGCGTGTTCTTCGACCGATTTGGCCCATTTTCAATACCAACCTGTGTGCAAGAACTTCCAATGCTTCTGCCCAATTTGAATTCGCTAGTTTTATTTTTGCGTCCAGGAGAATGTTGATAAGAGGCATTATACATACGGACAGACGGACGTGCTTAAATCGATTGAGAATGTGATGCTGATCAAGAATATATATACCCTTTGTGGGGTCTCTGAAGCTTCCTTCTGCGCGTTGCAAACGTTTCAAAAAGATGAATACACCATTGATCCTTGGATGATGGGTATGAAAACAAAGCAATGAGAGCCGAGTAAATTTAAAAAAGACCGAATGTAATATTTTCATAGACACATTATTAGTTTTTCAGGCCGAAGTTTCGCACAATTTTATTTACATATATGCGGTTATGAACAATAAATTTATAATTACGGAAATTTACCACCAATTTTGCACCAGTATTATTATATAAGATATGAAAGTACGACAACAATAAAAGCTGACCTAAATATTAAGGTCGGTGAAGCACCGTCTATCGCCAGCACCGTAATCATATAATTGATCCAATCAAGATTATTGAATATGTTAGCGCCGACAAGCGGTGTGTCACAAGTTCTGTGTACTTCGATTATAACGCTTGCTAGTTCATCTTGTTTTTAATAATTATTAAAATGGAAGCCAATTATTAATTTAAAAAAACTTTTCATGTTTTCCCATTCGTGTTTACCGTTGCAAAAAACTGGTAATCCTGAATCATTGACCGCGCAATTACTTATATTAAAGCACAAAAGAAGTTCCTCTGCATCCTCATGTAGATTCTCGGCAAAATCTCTGCATTTTTCAAAATCTAGTATTTCCACAGGATACTGTACAATCTCGGCACCTTCATGTGGGACCTGTTGCACTGATTAAGCATTATTTATCGGAATTATATCTAAATCGTTACATTTATGCATATGTCCTGCTTATTAAATATATTTTATAGAAATTATTATTTTTAAAAATTATTACTCTTTACGTAAGTTTAGTTAAATTAATTGTGTGTCATGTTAGTCTCTTGTTATGCCATTTAAATATAACACTCTTTATATTACAATAAGGCGTTTGGAATTGTGCATCCTCTAAAGCAAGCACACAATTCTGCTAAATCCATCGGAGATATTTTTGCTGTGAGATCGTAAGATGTTAGTAAAATTATATTCAAAATTCCTTTTGGTTTTTCGTTCATTCTGAGGCTCATGTTTTGAGCAAACACATCCTCCACGACATATATAAACGTACTTTGCTCCCAAATTATTTATACATTTATATGCTATTCGATTTGCGACGCCTGCGTGGAGATATTTATTTATGCGACATTTTGACACTTATAGCCAAACTTCTAATTGCATATTTTTAAAAGAAAAATTGTTCCACTTCAAGCTACTTATCTACCAACATACCTTCCGTTGGCTTTACTAGTAGACATCTGTGCGAAGGCCTATATAGTTTCGAAGCCAGTGGTGATATTAAGGCTCTGCCTGTATTCAATTCCAAACTCTTCTTTGTCTCGTACAATGTCATGAAACCTTTCGGGTCTGTGTGTTTCGTTCCTATCTTAAGCGGCATCTGGTAAGGTACACCTGGCACTACATTAAATCTTGTTTGCCCGTATCCGACAATAGTTTCAACAACGCCTTTTACGTGAATATCCCTCCCTTCTAAGGTACGGCTTCTAAATCTACAAAAAAAAAAAAACAATTTAAGTAACCGCAATGAAAATTTTGTCTTAATTTTATAGTTACTCGACTCTTGGACCTGGTGGGGAATCACCTGGAGCTGCTAAAATCAAATTATTCGAGATAATAACACCAAAACCGATAGATGTTTTATAGGTGTGCATTTCCCACTTCGTAGCCGGCTTTCCATTGATTTGAAGATCTTTAGGTTTTATTGAACACCAAGCCAAATATTTAGCGTAGTCAGTTATTCCAGGATTTTCAAGTTCCTGCAGCAATCTATCTTCGGTCTGTCCTTCGGATGCAATCCTGTTTAAAATGATTAAGAAAATCAAAATTTTGAAACTGCTACACATTGTTGAAAAAACCAAAACTTTTTCTTCTTCTTCTCATTCTATTCAGCAAATCAACAACCGAGAATTCGCTGAGATGTGTAAAAAAGGGCCAAAGTGAACATAAAGCTCTTCGCTTGAGCCTTAATAAAGTTAGTGTTAAAGGTTTACTTTTGACATATAATTCTTATTATTAATTATTTCATTATTTCTTACACGTCCGCCACTTAATTTGTTTTTTGTAATTTTTATTAAATTTTGTATATTTCTCGTCCGCCACATAGGATAGAACAGCGTGGCGTAAATTTCATAATGTAAGAACTAATGAAAGTGTATATGAGTATATGAAAGAACTGATAAGTCCGAGAGTAAAGAGGGTGTGAAAGGGAGTAGTAGAAGGCCACATATAAACAATTTGCGAAGTGTGGAATGGCGGATAGAAATGGCTTCATTCGGACAGACGAATAGCATATTAGAATTGTATATCAAATATATTTCTTCTTCTTCCTCAGCAAGTCAGCGAGTCAGCAAATCAACAACAGATGATTTACTGGGTTGAGTAAAAAAGGTTTAATGTGAACACGAAGTTCACTGGCGATTACCTTGATTGTATGTGTATATACGCATATATATATATATATATGTTTTGCGTACCATGACGTTCGCCATTTAGTCATTTTGCGAGAAGTTATCTTTCGCAAATTGCGATTTATTTTCTTACCTTATTTTATGGGAATTTATTTTCCAATGATGCAGTGCAAAGTGAATTTCGTAGCGGGAGGTATGAAAAATAAGCTTCGATGTTTATATTCTGGATACAAAGAAAGCTGGCTACATCGTCGCACTTAGATTCATCAGTAGAGATGAGTGAAAAATATTTCCCTTTGGAATTAGCCAAATTCGATTGCGCGTCTTCAGGAATAAATGTTTTTCTCGCGAATGATTTTCTCGCAAGCAAGAATTCACTTACTGTATTGTATATTAGTTTTTAGAATGTTGTAATTATTGAATTTGTCTGCGAAAATTTAAAAAAGCGGAAGGAAAAATTTGTGGAGTTCGAGTTGCACGCATTCATTTTGTCAAAACATTTGCAAGTTCCAGAAGAAAGTTTAAAGAATAGAGAAGTAAGTAGTCTGTCTAATGTCTGTACTAAGTATTCTGCAGATCTCAAAAATTCGGATATCGCGTTTGAATTTACCAAAACAATTGGAAGCTTCGACTGGCATTCGTTGAATCTGCGCAAAGGAAGAAAAAAATCTTTCTCCTTCTTTCATTTCTTTTTCCTTTAAATCAAGGCGGTGGGTGTGAAATATTCGGCTGCAGTCGAAAACAATTTAATCGGCGTTCGACAACAAGAGTTGCATAAATGTGAATAAATCCGTAAAGCACGAATTAAATTTTACTACTTTTTTTTTTCTTTGATCTACACTTTTTTTCCCATGTGGTGAGAATATTTATCGAATATTCATTTTCGGAGTTTTTAGACCCCAGGGAGTCGCGATATGAAAGGAAATGAATTACATATATGAAGCAGTTGGCCGCATGTTAAGTTTTCGAAAAGGCCGCATTAGCTTCAGTCGAAATGATGACTATCGGGAATAGGCATATAGATAGAACTGATTTCTAAACCAGCAAAGCAGCCACAGTTTGATTCTGCAGATGCTCAAAGCCTAGACCCGAATTTGCTTAGAGTATTATGTCAAAGCATTATACGCGAAGGTTCATTTAATTTTTATGTTTACTTTTTTATTGTTTACATATGTATGTCAGTGGAGATACGAAAATTTTTCTGTTATTAATATTAAAGCAAAATAATTTTTTTTTTTTTGTTTTTATACAGAGATTACGTATATATGCGACTATTATAACACCATAACAATTGTCACGGAGTTTAATACAAGACTCGCCAATCAGCTGCTGCCCTCACGCTACTGCAATTTTGTTAAGATATTTCAAAACATGATCACCACAATAAAGGGCTTTTGGTTCGCTTCATCCGTTCTGTTAGGTCCAGGCTGTTTGAACAATTATCAAAATTAGATTTTGTTCATACTGACACTCATTCATACTTACGTTAGCAGCAATAAATCTTCACAATAGCACAATTAGTTATATGAAATTATAAAAAGATCTCTCCGTATATATCCAGAACTATTTCTATGGAGAATAAATATTAAATTAGGAATAACTTTCCATATAAAATGAACAAGACGGTAGCAAATGTGACTGGATTCGGTAATACGTTGGACGATGACGAGTGTACGTACAACTCGTTAGCTTTAGAATGTATCCAGTTACGATTTTTGAAAATGTTGGCGCCAACAAGAGGCTTTTCACAATCTGGTTTTTCCACAGTTATTATGCTCGCGAGTTCACCTTGATTTTGACAATCAATAAAAAGAAGTTCTGCCGTAAGTTTCAATACATTTTCCAAATTTACGCTTACCTGAACACATAACTGGCACGCCTGACGCCTCGACAGCACAGCTAGACATGTTAAAGCATAAAAGATCACTGTCTATATCGGGTACCATTTGCATGCAGTTCTTCTTATCGAGAATTTCCACATCAAACTCTGAAATCTCCTGCCCATTTTGCGTACCCTAGTCATGTAACAATAGTCATTATATTACGGCGTATGCCTTAAATAGTTATGCTCTTATTATTAATATTTATTTACACGCGCCAATCATTCGATTGTGAGACATAGGAATTTGGTATTTCCGAGGGACTAGGTAAGCTAAGTGTGTCACCCAGTATGAAAACTGAAGAAGAAGATAGAAGAATTGTGGCCGTTCAATGCAGACATTGAAGTGATATTTGTTGGAGGCCGAGCATTTTTTCGAGATTTTTTTGATTTTGTGACAGTGAATGAAAGCGAGTCAACAATCATAACGGCCTTGTATTAGGCACGTCAATATTTTTTGAGAAAACTTTTGTATATATAAACGTAGGTTTAGGTACGTTGCTAGATTTGTGACAAACCCTAAACCATGCTTTTGGGAAAGCAAAAATTTAAACGAGTAGATGTATCTTCTTAAAGAATTTGGTTTCATCTTCTTTACAAATTCTTGTCTTGCACTACGAAATTTTACGCTATATTTGTTTCTTTTGCAAGCGAGCTTGACGGACTTTAACGTTTGAAAAATGCATTTCGAAATCCATTTTTGAAATATGAGAATATTCGTATTAATATACTTACTGTTGGTTTAATTATCACGCATTTATCACCAATCTTATACTCCTTTGAAGCCAATATTACACTTTCGGCTTTTTGCTTGTCCAACTTCAATTTTTCGGTTGTTTCATACAAGGCGATATGATTTTTTGGGTTCTTGTATAATGTGCCTGTTTTAAGTGGGACTTGATAAGGTTTTTCCGGAACATCCTTAAATACAGTTTGACCATATCCCACAACCCTCTCTACATCGCCTTTTACATGAACACCTAGAATCTTAGCGCTAAATAAATGCGTTAATAAACGAAATGAGGATTTTTTTTACTTTTATACTTACTCCATTTGCGGTTTGCCTGGCGCATCACCTCTAGCCGATAGTATCAAATTTTTGTCGATTATGACACCAAAACCTGTAAGCCTTCCAAGTTTTTGGATATCCTTCGTATTAGCTACCTTACCCTCCAGTTCAAGAGACATAGGCTTTATGGCGCCCCAAACTAAATGCTTTGCATAGGTGGTTTTCCTAGGATTTTCAAGTTTCTCTGGAAGAGTCATTTGACCAGTTCCAAACCAGTTTAAAATAAGCAAAAAAAGAAAAATTTTGAAACGCATCGACATTGTATTGTTACAAAGATGAAAAATTTTATACTAAAAAAAAAAAAAAAATGTTATTTGATTGAAAGTCAATTTTTTCAACGCCTGCTTGTTAAATATATAATAAGGTTGAAAATGAGTTTAATGATTTAAAATCCATTCTTTTCTATTGCTTACGCATATAGTCACAAATGACGAGATTCATCCGTGTTGACTTGCCCCAGTATATATAGAGAAGCAAAGTATAGGTGCAAGAACGTCTCTCACATGTATGTGACGCCGGGCTATAATAACAAATGCCTGCGTCGCGTATATGTTTTTCATATAAAAATTACACTGAGTTTGATTCAAATACAACCTCGGGGCAGTTTTTCATATCAAAGTTATACTGAATTTGGTTCAAATACAACTTCGGGGCAGTTTTTCATATCAAAATTATACTGAATTTGGTTCAAATACAACTTCGGGGCAGTTTTTCATATCAAAGTTATACTGAATTTGGTTCAAATACAACTTCGGGGCAGCTTTTCATATAAAAATTTTACTTATATGCTCTTACAAGCTAAAAATTTGGAGAGTGGCGGAATTTTCTTAGCTGGTTTTGAGACTATGCAACCCTTGATGACATATGAGATGAAAAACGATACAAGTAGAACATAAAATTCTTAACATTCCACGTGCAAAATATAAATTATAACTATATGATCAAATACAAATTTTAAAAGATTAATTTATTAATTCATTTACTGCGCTCATGGTAGTTATACTAGTGGTGCCCGAAATTGTTGACATTGTAGTAGCATCGGTAGAGCTATTAGAAATTAGATTGATAGTATCGATGGTATTGATGGACTGAAGTAATTCCGGCTATTGCCGTAAAGGGCTGTAAACAGCTGTGAGTTGAATTCGTACTCGTTGCTTTGGTAGCTTACTAGGAATATAGGTTAGTATACCAAAAGATTTTATCAATATAGTAAATGTTTACATCTATTCAGATCATTTTTTCACTTGAAATTGACGTTTATTGAGAAAAGTTGGTACAATGTATTTTAATCAAAATCAATATTGGTTTGGCAGCGATCCAATCATCGATTCATTTTCGCACTCCTCCATCATGCGCTCTCGATCTGAACAAGTGGTAATCAAAACGCTCTACGTCTAGTGAGTATATTGGCTGCGGCAGGACTTCCCATTCCAACTGCAACATTGTATTCTTGAGAGCTCTTGTAACGTGTGGCCGAGCGTTGTAAGAGGATGACTTGAGCCTTTTAACCGCTTTTGCTGGTCTTGTTTGCAACAATACATCGATCAATTTGTTCAATTGAAGTCGGTAGACATCTATTGACATCTTCATTTTTTTTAGCAGCTCGTAAAACACTACACCTTGCTGCACAACAGAACTTTGTGGCCACGAATATTCCCCTTTGGCGCCGATGTGGATAGTTCTTCTGGACTAACGCACCCGCACTTTTCAACCCCAATTACTATACGCCACAGAAAACTTTTCTGCTTTTAGCTGACAAGCAATGAAACCAAATGACATTTTCAGTCAACACGTGCGATAGCCATTTTTCCTCGTTTTAAATCTTTGCTATCGTATATAAACGTCCAGAAAAAGTTGATTCATCAGCTAAGTTGTTGGAAAGTTCTTTGGGAGTGTGAGCTGGATTTTCGCCCAATAAGTCTTGCAATTCATTGCCTTCGAACTTTTTTGGTTCTCCAGACCGTTCTTTGTCATTGTCATCAAAATCACCACTTTTAGACTGCTGAAACCAAAACCGGCAATTGGAATATGACGGAGCGGGATCATCATAAGCATCTAAAAGTGTTTGATGAGGTTCGGCAAAGGATTTGAGCGTTCCCCGATTAACATCTGTATACACCGAATAATTCAAATGGAAAACTGTTATATTATGTGCATGCAACTACCTAATAAAAACAAGATTGGTCAAGACTATTGTCTTGGCAAGAATAATCTAAACACGGAGGGCGTATTTTTTTGTCGAAAGCCCCATGTATTTCCCTAGACATAAGAACGTAGATAAAATGATTTTCTTTTTTATTTTAAATCTGGACCAGTCAGGTTGATTGACGCGGATCCCTTTGACCTAAAGATGTCTTTAGAGAATGGTAATGGTGTGTCCCCATATAAGAGCTTGCTTTTGATAATAACTCTTATAAATGTTAGGATTTAAAAGCTAGGATTTAAAAGGATTTAATTTTTTTGATTAATTTGCTACTATGGATCAATTTTAATCATAAAATATTAGAAATTAAACCTTTTTCTGAAGGAATAACTATTTATAAGAAATTTCATGTGGAATGGTCTCCGAGAAATAGACCCATGTGGTTCAAATTTGGTCCACGTCGTTTTTATGTTACATTATTATTATGAACAAATTTTTTTCATAAAACATTAACAATTAGGCTTTTTGGCATATAAAAGTTTACACCTCCTTTGTCCAAGTTCAATAAAATTGATTTGTTTGTCAGTTTACTATTATGAATCAATTTTCACCATGAAATGTAGACAATTAGGTCTTCTCACCATATAAAGATTTCTTTTTATGAGAGGCGATTCAAATACTTCCTCCGGCCAAACTAAATTTTTCGTACCAATTTAGAGCGACGAAATATTATTACACAGCGAGTTTTGTCGAAAAATATTGAAAATTACTTATTTCTTATTTTGAAAATTCGTTATATGAGAAGTAATCGTTAAAGTGGACCCGATTCGAGCCATTTTAAATAGCGTTCGTATTTGCGCGAAGCCAAGTCGTGGTACCAAATTTCATTAAAACGTCGGAAAACTTGCGATCTGATCTGCAGGTTGAATACGAAAATATATGGACTGACATCAGACGGACAGGCGGACAACCAGGTGACATCATTTTCCCTATCGATAATAGAAGATAAGTGTATTTTAAGGCCTTCTGCATATTACCTACGTCCGCACGAGCTTGGCGAGCACCACTAGTGGTGTAGGATATAACAAATGTTGCTGCGTATAATGCGTGAATGGATGACTGATTAAAAGCACAATGAACCTATGTAGCTTTAGTTGACGTTCTTTAAAATGACTTAGAGTGCTACCGTATTTAACAAACTGAAATAGCTACTGGACGCACAATACTAATAAAAACGGGCAGAAGTAAATAATATGAAAAAAATTTGTATGCAACCATTTCGCTGTCGCTAAAAGTATTTTATCTAATAATCCTATAGAAGAAGAACCACAGTGTTAAGGCAGATGTGCATGAAGAGTATGGAATTTATTATACAACAATTGTGATCATAGTCGCAGCTGCCAACAAAAGGTATTTGCGGAAGATGTTGTATATGATATTTTTAAAGCAGGTTTATTCATGTGGATTCAGTGTGTGTCTTTATGCTGGCGAATATCTTAAGTATATAAATTAAATGGGGGCAGTTGTGAATTATATTTTAAATATGTTTTTCTGTTTATTAAGATGCATTTAATAAATTGTCAAGGTGTTGTAAATGTATGAAATCGAGACATTAACTTAACATTCTAGTTAAACACTGTTATTATCTTAGCATAGAGCGGCTAAATATTTAATTGAGCTCAGTATACGCCAACGGAAATTAGAGCGACATAAACTATGTAAATATCCTTAGGCTACATTTTTAAAACATTTGCAAAATTATATTTAACAGAAATTAATAATTATTGAGTGATTCGAAAAGAAATCTCATTTTTTTCTTTGACAAATCAAAAGTCTATTTCTTTGTAGTGTGTAAATATTTTATCAAGAACAGTAAAATTCAATAAAACTAAACTCTCTGTAATCTCACGTGTTGTCTTTCGTTTAGCTCCTACTGGTCTTCCAGAATGTGATTCGAAAGCGCCAAAAAGAAAATTTGCAAATCAGTTTTGCCTCTGGTGCTCTATTCATTCATAGCAGCCGTACGCCGCCAATACTTTTTTTTCTTCCTTGAACATCATGTTTATGCTCGCCACCGAAGGATGAGGAATATATTCATTTTGTCAAACCGTTTGCGACGCCCAGAAGGAAGCATCAGAGACCCCACATAGTATATATATTCTTGCTTAGCATCAAATCCTAAATCTATTTAAGAACGTCCGTCTGTCCGTCTACGTAATGGCTGTCATGAACATTCTCGTGGCCGCAAAAACGAAGCTATCATCTTTAAATTTGGCAGAAACAGTGAAAGTTCTTGCACGCAGATTGGTATCGAAAAAGGGCCAAATCGGTTCAAAGGGAATGAAAAATGGTTTCTTGCTTATTACTCATAAACTATAGGAAATAAATGTACGAAAATTTCTATAGGCGATGCTGTAGCTTTTGTGCACAAAAAATGGAATAATTGACCACGCCTACTCAACATTGTAGTGCGTCAAAATTTAATAATTTTTTCAATACCTTTATAACGCGCGGAAACAAGCTGCAAAAACCCTATAAAGTATACAAATTCTTGGACAGTTTCAAACTTTAAATGAACCTAAAAATGTTCGCCTATTCGTCTGTCCAGCTGTCTGTTTGCGCAACCTTGCAGTATTTGTGGTTAACATTCTTCCGTTAGCGAACATCAAGATATCGCCTACAAATTTGCAAAAGAGTTTGGAATTGAACTAAACTTTTCAAAGGAGACGACTACAACGCCCACATGCCTCTACGACAAAAACTTTTATTTTGAAAATAGAAGAAATCAACTGCGCCCGCTCCATATTATAGAGCATAAGCATTTTGTTCTTTTACTTTTACTTTTTTTGTCTTTTTTTGGGGTAAACGATGATAGGTATAAAAGATTCGGTCCCAATCATATTTTATTTTCTTACTTGTTACCTTTTCGCTAGTAATACGAAATACGTAAGTAGGCCGTAAAGGCAGTTTTCAACTTTCTATATTTGGTAAAGCATCAAACGCCAAAATCAAAGCACATTTTTTTCTACACAAGCTTTACGATATCAGCTATCAAAGACTGTGTGACTTAAATGTGAATTTAGAGGTGAAAAAAATGCAAATAAATCCACGATGACATGACTTTCCGAACAACCTAATGTTATGACTATATCATTGTCAAAAAATGTGTGTTTATTCTGGGAATAAATTCTGATATTCTTCGCAACACACAGCCTTTAAAAGAATTTGAACTTTTTCAAATCTGAAAATTGAGCCCCCAACCATTGTGATGGGTATACAGTTAACAAGTCGCAAATAAAAGAAACAAGGAAGGTATAATTATTATTATAATCTAATTAGACTAAAGAGATGAATTCTAGAACTAAAGTAATACGAGCACCAGCAGCCCCGACTACCGATTCTTCTTTTTTCCAAAAGGTGAACTATATGGTCATTTAAAAAATTAAATACTTTCATGACATCAGATTTTCCGGGTACTTTCAAAATGCCCAAAGGGTTAGACGCTCTGGAAACGCCCATTTAAATATTAGAAAGGGGTTGGCATTTACATCACAATTGCATGTTGAAGGGATAGATTTCTTTTCGTCTTGACTTTTTCGATGCTGATTGGATAGGTCGTCGAACCAATATTAGAATTAATATCAGATTGATGTAAACGGTAGCGCTGTACACTTTTTTCGTTTATTTTCTATTTAATTTTTTGTCTTGTATATTTTTGAAGATCGACCATTTCTGTCGTGCCGTCCTTAATTGATTGTGCCGAGATCGCTGGTTTGGCTGTTAGATTTGCTCACTCATTTCTCAAGAGACGAATATGGTTCGGCAGATAAAAAATTCCAATTGTGTCCCCGTAAGTGGAAATGATACTTTTTACTTTGTCATTGGACTCTCTCTTCACTTTGGAGTGTTTCAACTGGGACTTAAGGAGTTACGGATTTATGACCGACAAATTTTCTGTGATGAGTTTAGTTTTGCGATCAGATTTGCGGCTTGAAGAATAGCGCGCGCTTCGTGTAAAATATGATTAACCTGGACTTGCCCTGTAACTAATCTATTACGGCTTTCGCAGCGATCAGTTTGTCACTCTTAGTAAACTTTTTGTAGAAAGAAAATATTTATGATTGTTTTCCAAAAAGTGAATTTTTTCGGCGATTAATTTCCTGAAGACGAGATTTTTTATGCTTAGAGTGAAACATACCAAAAGTGGCTTTTAAATCCTACAATGGTTTGAAAGCGAACTTTTGGAAAATGTTCAGGAGGACGCAATGTGTATACATACAAGGGTCTATTGCAAATTGCAATCTTTTGGATTTTGTTTTGGTAATAGCAACTTTTCTGACGGTTTTTCCGAGTATGAATTACTCGAGTCGAGGAGTTTCGAGAGTCTTTTGACTTTTAACGCGCATATTCTATTTTCTAAAGTTGGGAGATCAGTTTTAGCAATGATGTTGTTGAGGGATGTTGTGTCGAAAGCGTATGTGGTGGCAATTGAACATTTGACGATAAACTGGTTTCAGAAAGTTTATTTTTGACTTGCCATTGTTGCCATTTGTGATTAAAGTAGAGTGAATTTTCCGTAAACAAAATATTTGGCTAATTTAAAAGGCAATTGATCTCAGGCACCCATCCATGACAGCAAAAATGGTTTATTTTTGCAAAACTTATTTACTTTATTCAAAATAGTCTCGTTAAGGCCTTGCATAGTAATTTGAATTATCACGTTGTTCAGTTAAAACGGGATAAAATGGCGTTTCAGAAACGTTTGCTAATTGAAGAAAATTTCAAAAAGCGAAAGTTTCGCCAGCTGTTCGATACTTACTTTTGTGTCGATGTGTGTCATATCGGAACGTTGGTGAAGTGAGGAGTAGCCTTCACTAGACAACACCGCAGAGAGGTGTCATTCAGAGAAAGCGTTGTTTGCGTTCGAATGCACAATAAGACGATATATTCTCTTGTATATGTGTGTCTCACGTCGTGGTAAATACGGAAACTGCTTCCGTTGCGTCGTCAATGTTCGATGTATTTAGGGAGCTTCTTGTTAACTCCGGGTAACATTTAAATGCTTTCAATAAATATAAAAGTCCAATGCCGCGACAGTAGATTAAAATGTTCGGGATATTCAACTTTTAGTAATCGTGCGTGATTTTTCAGTGTACGGTGCACAAGGAATTGAAATCTTTCGATTGCCAAGTCTACATTTCGCAAAGGTAACCGAAACACAGTTATATGTCAATTCTGTGTGATTTGTTCGATTCAATCTTCTGCTGTAATAAAACAGACTTTTCCAGAAGTTAAATCACTCAGGTTGCGTATGTATGAGCAAATAATCTCTCAAAAAGTAAGTAATAATTTGATACATAGGTGCCACAGGCATTTGTTGTTTATCTAGAAAGTATTAATTAACCTCATTTTAATTTGTGATCTACAAATTATTGGTACTAAATACAACACTGCGAATTTATGCAAGCTTGCTCGAGAAGTAGATAGAATACTCAATTGCTCCTTTATCCAGCCTTTTGCTCGAAAGACGTTAGCGCAAATTCGTGGTTTTTTCTCCACGCACTTTCCTGAACCCACAATTCCAGTAAGAATGCCTGTCGTAAACATATAAATAATCTCTGATTGTTTAAGGAATCCACAAACAAAGAGAAAAGAAGAAAATACCGTCGCATATAATCGGTTCGCCTCCGGCCGCTTCGCAAATTTCGTCCCCTAATTCAGACAAAATGCAAATACAATTATCATGGAGCGAGGGCAAGTCAGTCGCCGTACGACATGCTTCCACATCCATAACTTGAACTTTAGTTTCAAATGCCACTGTGTGCGTAAACGTAAACTAATAAAATGCAAACGATTTACTCAATTGTAGCAATCAATATTAAATGATAAAATGAATTTACTTTATCTCTGAAATTGCCCCAACCGACTATAACGCAATTTTCGGATCCATTGTATTCCTGCTCCGGCAATTTCATAGGTAAAACGTAGTACGGATGTAGCCTTAAAGTTGCTTGAATCTTTATTAGACCAAGGTGTGGCATATCTGCATGAGAAGACTTCATGTATTGCTTTCCGTCCATGAATTTATCAGCTTGCGAATACGGAATTCTATTAGGATAACGATAGGAACCCACTATTATAAAGCCTACGTGTATTTCGTTACGATTTTTGGAGGACATTTTCCTTTCAGTTCTAGTTACATAAAAAAAAAAAAAACATTACATTGTCTGTCGATTGTATTCGCTTGTATCTACGCACACGTTAATGACGGTATATGATAATGCTACATTATTGCTTAAAAGAACACCAACACCATAAATATGTTTTTCACCCGAAGTGTAAACACCCCATACTGCGAGATGCTTGGTATATTTAGATCCTGAGATCACGTGAGTAACAGTGATGGCTGGATCCGGCAGCTCGTCATCTTCCGTTAAAAATCCGCACACGCGTAAGATAATATAAAAAAACTCAATGCTTAAATATATATTTCGCATAGCAAGAAAAGAAAAAATAAAAAAAATAATATTTCTCCGTAGTTTTAAAAGGCGTTCAGCGACTCCGAAAAAAAAAATAATAAAACAATAATTGAAACAAACATAATTGAACAACGTAGAACAAAAATCATTGTCAAAACTTTTGAGAAAGTCTCTCAAAATCTAGTCAGAGCTTTTTAAAAGTATATGAAAGAAGTGCAAATATTCTGGTCTAGTGCTGCGAGGCGCAGTCGTGGCGCTTAAAAGTAGCAGCATCTCAACCGATGAGGAAGACTGCGCAGTTAAACAATGAACATTTACGATAGCATATCGGGCTATATTCAGGTAACTCTACGGCAGATGAGTGAAAACACTCGGAAAGCGAGTAGTTCCGTGAGTATATCTCTGTTGTTTACGGAAAATGCCTGCGTATTCGACGTTACGCTCAAGTTACTCAAGTGCGTCGGCAAAGCTGCTGGCCCCACTGCCGACTTGCAGCCTGGGCATAAGCGATGTAAACTGTGCCGATATCGAATAAATCATAAAATTCGATACCTCTCTCTTCTTGGTCCTAGTTGTGCGATCCTATTCGAACATTGGTCCTAATTTTAATTGAAGTCTCGATCGAATGTGTGTGTTACTCATAATTGAGCGTTTATTTTATCTTTTCCTGCTACATGACATCCTATTAAAAGGGAGCGAGTGACACGAAATACCATCGCCCGCAAATGAACAGACTTACAAACCAAACTTATATTAAATTAGAAATTCATGCCAATCAAAAATGTATATAATTCATAAAGTTTTCCGAGCGGTAGAAAACAACCCCCAAAAAAAAAAGAATTTTTGCACTTTAATTTTTCGGCGAAGGCGAAAAGCTTTTGCGGATATATTACGGCTTAGTTCTTACAATTTGCTCTAATATTAGTCATCCGTATCGCAGATCGTTAAGGGCAAGCGAATATTGTGAACAACATTTTTGAAAGCAACATTTTTTTGACAGGTCAATGTACTTTCCGCCCAATGCCGTGGTTGTTTTCACAAATGTACGACTAAAGTATACCCGCTGCAGAGTAAATATGTTATAATAGCAATTGCTAAAGGTGTGTACCGACTCCTCGGAAACTTTCTCTTTTAAGAAAAGTAATGCCAGAACTTTGTACATAAATACTAAGGAAGTAAATTTGGTATAGTAGTTACTACTCTGGAAATTCATCCAAGTCCACAAAAATACTTGATGTTTCCTAATTTGGACAAAGTAGGGTTCTAAGTCCAACCATATCTTAATCCTAAATACTTAATAGAGATCTTTTAGAGAGGTCTCAAGGTTTGTTAA
The DNA here is from genome assembly GCA_001077435.1 of Glossina morsitans morsitans. Taxonomy (NCBI): domain Eukaryota; kingdom Metazoa; phylum Arthropoda; class Insecta; order Diptera; family Glossinidae; genus Glossina; species Glossina morsitans. The sequence continues at coordinate 79,386 of CCAG010006198.1, forward strand.
GACACTTGCTTGCGGTACAAAGGTTTGTTAAGGCACTTGCTTGGTAGCCTTGGTAGTTAAATTCGAATTTATCTTCCCGCTGTTATACAATTATGGGCCTTTTCTTTGACCATTTATGACCATTTGACATAAACACATTTCTGGAAGGTGGAGACAAACCAGTTTTTACGAAAAGGAAATGCTTTCAGCTTTTTGCGGGCATGTTTTAAATGGCTTTACTAATTGTTTATATCAAATTTATATGTATGTCAATTTTGTAACATCTGCTGCAGATCATAAGTTGCAGCTTTTCTTCTACTCCTTCGCAGCGTCAGATTTTGCTGATGGCCACAATTAAGGGTTCATCCGCTTGGTTCTAAATTTTTATCGTCACTTTTTCATTCCGTTAAAATAACAAGAAATGTTGCATCGATTCCAAGTAATATGTTAATCTCTGATGTTTTCAACCTTTATATCTGGATGTTACAAACACAAGGACAAATACAGCATACTTAGCTCGTGCCTTGTCTCGTATATAAGCTTTAATAAAATGTCGAATCAATCAATAAATGCACAAGAACCGCATACATGCGAGTGCAGTACATATGGCCTGTCTATGTATAGGCAAAAAAAAAATATACGAAACTAAGGACTTACTAAAACATTTGATAACATATCAACATATCTGGCTACGTCTGATAACAATACCAAGAAAGCCGCAATAAACCATTGTCGTGCTTTAGCGTTTCTTTCCAACGATTCTTGAACTCCGTGGTATGTCGATTACTTCATAGTGTACGAAAAGGATTGAGTGTTAATACATCTTATGTAGACTTGGTCGTGTATATGTATGTGTGCAAATGTATACACACACACATAAAGCCAAGTATTAAGTATTAGAAAAGAGAATTTGAAAAGTGTAAAAAAAAAAAACAGAGACATATCTTTAAATAGTCTTGCATTTGAAAGAAAGCACTTGAAGTAGAAAAGGATAAAAGCGGTGAGTCTAAAACGTGTGTATATAAGATGTAGATAAGAGAGGTAACTTAAAAATTTGCACTAAATATAGAATTTTTTTTCTTTCTTTCACGGAAATTAAGTTAAACCGAACTCTGTACACCGTATACGCAACAATTGTGTTTGTAACGCACTCACAAAATAATCCGTCTCTTATTTTAATTTGTTGTTTCTCCCTCTAAATTTCGCAATTAATACAAATCTTGGTTTCGTTTTCTGTGGACATCAAGTAAAGTTTATTTTTATTGGCACCTGTATCGTTAGTTACCGTTACTACCGATTAATTGCGAAATCCATCTTGATTAGTTTGCTTTTAAGGTTTTATCATTAGTTCGTTTGGAGTCAACAAATTTCTAGTAGATAGTTTCACTGAAAAGGACCAACAAATACTATACTTTGATATTATCATCCTTATGACTTTTTTTTTCTCTTATGTCTTGGTAGCATGTGTTTGGTAAGTTATAACATCACAGTTTTTTTGAGGGTATAAGTTAGGGAAACTACAGAGCAATGGTCGAATTCGTTTTAATATTTTATACTGTTCGGGAAAGTATATGTTTTTTAGTGTCTCTTGCTACAAGAAGGATCAAGTAAAGTCTCCTCTTTTGATGGAAGATATAAAATTTGCATTCGTTTAGGTTTACTACAAATGATTTGTAATCTGCTTTCTGTGGCATGAACTCGTCATCACTGGCTATGTGAACTTAATACATCTTACTTAAAAACTTATCTTTTATTCCTTGATCTATACGTATATATAAGACTTATGCAAATATGCGGTTAATATGTGCCAATGCATTTTCATAAAATTTTTCACATTTTTTTTCAAGATATTGTTACCGCAAGTTTACATTTCTTGCTTAAATGTTTTTCCCTTACAACCTGTAGCCACTTCATTATAGGATGCACCAAAATTTATTCAAAAAATAGTTTTGATAGAAAACATTGCTTTATAAAAATTGTAAGGTTTTTATTGAATCACAAAATATGCAGTATAGAGCTAGGTACGGAATAGCTTATGGGGTAAATGGCCTTCAGTGTTGCTGCACATGCACTCTGATTTTGTACGAAATATCAGTACCCGTACAATACGTTATTCCGTAATCTATTCAACGAAGTCTAATAGCTGTGCATGGTCAGTAGGCTTTAATTGTTGAGTCAATCCAATTCTTAATTGCAGTTTCGAATTAATTTCTTTGTGTGTGTGTTAGCAACATTTTCAAGAACTACTTCCATGTTCTCTATCCAAGGACGACCAGAGTATTTAGGATTGCTAACTGTCCCGGTTTCGCTAAATATTTTTTAATTACTCTTCGGAAAGTTGATGAAGTTTTTATACCTATTTCGCTATTTGGGAATGTTGTTTATGTTTGTGGTAAGCACAAGAGACTCCGCAAAGTATACATGATGTTAATCAGCTTGAAATTATGTGTTTATACATTTACCCCCATTCGATTTTGGTTACAAATCTTAAAACCGCAAAATTGACATACAAAAGTAAAGTTGGATTTGATTGAAAAAACAAAAAACAACGAGAATTTTCAAATTGCTTTTTTTTGTTTAGGTGGGTGATTCACTATATGTGCATTGATATCACCATCGGCAAGTTGCATGACAATATGCAATTCTCAAGATATCCCATTTTGTATCCGACGATTTATTTCAAAGAATTCGCAAAAACTTTACTTGAATGGTTTGCAATAGTGGAAGTAAATTAAGCTCAATGTGTAAAACATAAAAAAATGAAAAAAATTACTGGATTTTTATCAATGCTATAAGCGCTTTTTGGAAGGGCTAAGTGCAAGGTTTGAATCTCATAACATATCTATCACTAAGAACACTACATCTTACGCAGAAACACTGCATCACCATATAAATTCGTCGGATGACATATAGATGTCGGCACTATTGCCGAATTCTTATGATTTTTAGATAGGACTAAACTTGAAACGCAATGATTGAAAATTCCATGACATTCTACGGTTGCTTTAGCGGCGTTACTTTTGTAATTTTTATTGCAAATGCAAAGCAGCCGAATTTTGAAATTGTTGTTGTTTTGGAAGACATAAAAATGAAGTTGTGTTAGACAACTGATCTTAATCATCAGCTGATTTTAATGAAATTAGAAGGCAGTCCATTTATTAAATTCTATGACCACCTTTCGGTGAGAAATACCTGTTTGAACTTGGCATTGCGTGTGTTCACTTGCAATCAAAACTAGAAATGTGGAGAGCAAAAATGCCCTGGGAAGGATATGGCGTCCGTATTTTGCAATGTGCTTGGCATAATATTGAAAAGTGACAAAGTATCAATAGTGAATATCACACAGTAGTATTAGTGTGTCTGAATGGCGAAATTACAAAGAAAACGACCTGTGATCCTACGAACTTATTGAGCAATATGTGTTAGAAGAAAGACTTCAAGCCAGGAGTCTGCCCTTAAACAAATACGGCATAAATGTTCATTACTAAGTTCCGCACATTGTTAAGTCAGCTGCTAAGACTGTATATGATAATAGCCCCATCTAGGTCGCAGAAACAGCTAGCTTTAAACAACCAACCTAAGTGATGATTAGTTAAAAACTTTTTCAGAGTTCACAAAGCTATGATGTTGAATTGCATCATTCAACGACGATTCTTTCACTCGTTATACATCGCTTACCTGTTTCAAATAACGTTTTCATTCATTTGGCGTCCATTCAAACTAAAATTAATATCCAGGTACATGCCCCGTCATTTCCTTCAATAGCCGCGATTTGCTCGATTTTCGAATATAAGAAGACGAATAATTCTTGACCAAACGGAAGATGTAAATTAAACGGATAAGCTGCTTAACTTAATTTCCTTTTCATTTCACAAAGATTTGAAAATTCAATGTAAACTTAGAAGCAGGTATTAAAATATAACTCATTTCGATTTTCCCCATAGAAAAAAAACTTATTGCAAGTCCGTGGGAAAACGTTATAATTGTAAATTGATATAATGCGATGAACGTGCAATGAATTCAAAAAGGAACCTCCTCTTACAGCACAATATTTGCTGATTAGTGGAAAATATATGAGCAATCAAAAGTGTTGACCCTTGTCTTAATAAGTAAATAGTAGTACCTTTCGTAGCGCAAAAACACGATTTTGCGACTCCATGAGGAACCCTCATCGCTGCGAACAGCGAAATTTATTCCCAAATATCTGAGTCAATGCCGTAACCTAACAATGCAATAACCTAAATAACAGAACGAGTCAGTTGTAGTCTGCAAATTAGGACTTAAATAATAGCAAATAGGAACAATTCCCTCGCAAGAAATTATGCATTTCTGCTTTGGTCTGCAGTTGTACCCTTCATACGAAGCTACTGGGTTTTCCACGAACTAAAATGTGTACCTTATGATGTGCAATAAAGTGAGACAGCTGCAAACGGAACATTGAAGTTAATAGACACCGCATAAGGTAAATAAAAAAACTTGTGCATAATCCAACATGAAAATTCAATACATAACTAATTTTACATGCGCCATCGGCACAAACAAACAAACACACGTTCGTGTGGAGAATACAACTTGGTTTTCTATGCTATGTATTCATATTATATACTCACTATATATAATCTGCAATGTTGCGTGCATGCATACACTTGAAAATATCCTTCCTGCAAGATAGACAATCAATTGCATGTGCAAGGGAGTGTAGCATTGTCACCTCTCGCTAGTCCTACTTACTTATCTACCAGTTTGTGTCATATCAAATGCAGGCAAAGAAATGAGTAATGACTAACACGTCTATATTTGTGAGCTTTGTATTTATTACACTCCCTTTCTACATTGATGTCTTCTGGGAGGTTCTGCACTTACGCTTGTACGTATCGCATTGTACAATGTTAGTGCTTTTTCTTGCGGGAAATTCGATATTGGGTGGTATTATAAATGGTCACTTTATGGCTTACAATTGCGTTCGTTAATATGTGTCGTAGTGTGCGTTTGTGTCGATATAGGACTCTTTATACTGCCTTGTTATGTATTTACACAATCAAGCCTGTCAAAGTGGTATATGACACTGTTAAATTAATGAATCGAGAAAAAATTGTCAGAGAAGAGAGTTGATAGCTAAGGCTATTCAAGGTTTTCATATATATTTTGCTTTACTGATAATATTCCAGGTTTATATTGATTTCTTTCCTTTTTTAATTAAATTAATTCGAATCAACATCAAATGAAAAATTATTGATTTTAGCGTATGACAATGCAATGCAATAAGAGCTCTTATTAGTATATATATGTATGTCTATATAACAGGTGCTTGCATGTATTTTGATCAGCTAAATCTATTGACGAAAATAATAAAACAATGTGAAGTATCAATATATACAAAGATTCAATTCGATGTTTTTCTCAAGAATACACTATTGCGGCTGGACTCTGGCGTACTCATCAGTCATAGAGCTTTCTGATTACCACGATTGATGCGGCATGGCTGGCATGCGATTTCGAAATGCTGAAGAAATGCGAAAATGGGTCGATGATTAGATCGCTGCCAAAACAATATCGTTTTTATGACACGGTATCGCCGTGTAGCCAGAAAGGTGGGAAAAATTTGAAGATAATCGTGGAAAATATATTGATTAATATATATTGCATCAGTTTTTCCCAATAAATGTCTTTTCCAAGTGAAAAAATGATCAAAGCACATGCAAGCACCGCCCAAGTAGTCGAATAGACAAAGGATCACGGCCAACAACTCAATGGTCGTGGGTGCAAATCTCATGTGCTATAGAGCTTCCAATGAAGTCAACAGCCTCAGATGCTAGTGCTTTGAGACTTTAGTCTTGCAATTTATTTCTCTGGCTAAGTTATAATTATAATAACACTAAAATTTCATCAAAAATTTTCAAACTGGACAAATACAACGCTAAGACCCACGTTAGAGGAAACCTACTTGCTTCTTAAGCAAACGCATATGACAGATGTTTAATAGATGCCTTATATGATCCAGTAGAGTCCATGTATTTTGCATGGTAGCTTTAGTAGACAAATATCCAATGCGAAGATATTTCGCTCACTTTTTGAGTGAGTGAGTCAAAAACCATTTACTTCAAATTATTTGCAACTTTAATGTACAACGCTAGGTAAAGTGCTGTTCCGGCAAAAAATATTTATGAAAAACAGTAGAAATAGTGTGGTGTAGTGTGCGACATTGTCTTAATTTTAGACTTTCAATGTATGCATGTGTGTAAATCACGTAAACAATTGAATCAGTTTAGCCATGACCACCAGTAAAGTATACGATGTTACGGCGAAGAGCTTTCGGATGGCAATGGCAGGCTAAATTAAATTTTTCAAAAATGCACGTATTTTTCAATGTTGCCTTTGCTCATTTCCCACTTACATATTTTACGGTAATAAATTCTTTGGCTGGAATGCAATTTTGAAAAGCGTGCAAAATTTATATGTGAACCTTGTTATTGGGCGCAAGAAACTCTTTAAACGATATGAATTGATGGAAGTCTGCATGTGTGAAATCTGATCAGTAGGATCAATGACAATTTGTATTTCGGTCTTGACAATCTATCGGAAATCTATCTTGCCAGAAAGTTTGCATTCCACTGAGCAATTATTATTATTCCAAGCTTTCCCAAAGATTTCTTTCTTACTTTAGCAAACACTTTCCATAACTTTTCGTTTACATAAAATCATTTTTTTTAGATAGCGAAATCATTGCTTTCCACTTCGCGTTGGCTTGTAATGCCAGATCCATTTCTTATTTTCACTAATAAATATACGCCGAAAATATCGATTAGATTGAGTTTTTTTTTTTTTAGATATGACAAACTAATTGATTGAATTAATATTCTCATGTTTTGAGGTGTAGGAGAAAAAACTATATTCGTTTACTACAGAGTGCATTCGTACTCTAAGGTATTGTCAAAATTTCCTCTATAAACGAAATAGTTTATCGTATCGGCTACAGAGGATTGGGAATGTGTTGATTTTGTTATAACACTCGTAACAAGCGGTAATAGGCAAAGAGCCTTAATAGTTAGTTCTGTCTTGTGAGTACGAACTTTTGGTTCACATGTACGAAAATTTTGAAATGAAAATCAAGAATTTATGAAAGACAAAGTTTCACTTATGTTCCTATGTGTTTGCTATAAGCTGCTTTAAGTTTGATTTTAATTTTTATTTAATAAAAGGAAGTACGTCCAGTAGCTTCATCGCAATTTGGATATGGAAAAAAGAAGAATGCAAAAAAAAATATGTTGAAATACTGTTCAAAGTCTAACGGAACACAGGATATTTCGAAAATATTAATTAAAAGAAATGACTTTGATTTTATGCAAAAAATGTTTTCTAGTAGTGTTAGTTGTATGCAGTTTTAAGTATTTACACTACCCGAAAACTGTACTTTTTAAGGCATATTAAAAGTTCAGTTCCCGTTACAGCATTCTGAAAGTCTTCATCAAGATTATAAAAGAAAGAAAAATTTGTAATACATTAAAAATAACTGGAAGTAGTATGGGGGCCTGTTTTGCGCAAAAACAACTAAAAGATTTTTTTTTTTGTTATGAGGGAGGTACACCAGCATATAGATTCGAAACTGCTGTTTTAATAGGTCGCGCGTGTTTGTCAATAAGTGTTTTTAGAGTCGCATATCTTTAGCAGTGCTAACCCTATGCGGCCTTGCAACAAAAAGAATGCGAAGAGAATTAATATACATTTTTTCCAGTCAGAAAATACGAAAATAATAAAAAAAAAGGAAAAATTCTAAGTAAATTTTCTTAATTTACGACATTGTTTTGATCAAGGCGATGACACCTTACAAACTTATAACAGACATATTGTGACTGTTTGGTGGAGACGTTTCATCAAAATCAGCAAAAAATAAAGGACTTGTTCGTGTCCCATCTGAAAACTTCGATACTACGGTCGACATATCCTTGATCCCTTGAGATTGGCATGATACTGAATTTCGCCAAAAAACAATCTTGAACGATTTGCATAAGACTGGATGTAGATGTGGAAAGCAACTCACGTACGACAATAATACATGAAAATATTGCGGATAGTAGCGAACAAATGTTGGAAAATTGTGGACTGAAGCCACATAAAGTAATGTTTTGCGGTTGGGAGGAGGGGGGAGGGGGGAATCATCCTTCATAAACTGGTCCAATGTGACTGGATAAACGTTTCCAATGTCTATTAACAACGAAGGCGATTTAATGCCTTTAAAGCGCGCAATCTATGCAAAGCTGCCACCTTCGATCAGGAACAAAGATGTCGTTCTCAATCACGATATTCCTAATGACTTGACGAAAATTACGATATCTTATAGCTCAAATATTGCCAATTTGCAATATGTCTATCGTAGCTAATACCAATATCGTTTAGAAATTCCAAAAGCTTTAAATGCATTGCATATTATTTTAATAAAGCTTGGTTTCAATAAAGCTTCGGTTTCTTAGAGACGCTAAAGAGTTTCAACCGTAATGGGCTCTTAAATGACAAGCCTGTGTTTAGCAGATGATGAATATGGAACATGCGCCCTAAACTGATTGTAGCTAGTTTTTCAACTTATTTTATTAGCGCTTTGTTCTTTACCTTTAAAAATCCATTATATGTCTTTTTAGTTTGTTTTCTGCTCAACTTTTCTTTTACTAGTTTTGCCAACACCCTCTCAACCAACTTAAAAGCCAGACATATCTAAGTGTATGTGTATGTAAGGCTTCTTATAACATTTTTTATTTTTGTCTGTTTTTCTCGCTTTTTTTTTCTCATGCTATATCCACCGGAAGGAGTATTAAGGTTAAAGAACTATGCTTCACGCACAAAGACACTTTTCAAAGATTTCGTAAATTTATACATCTTCTTGATCAACGAGAAGTTGCGAGTTCACCCAGTTGGCTTTTTCATCATCCCGCCGGAATCACTAATCCTTAATAAAAAAACATAAATTGCCATAGGTCTCGCTCGCTTCAGTAAAATGAGATCTCTTCTATTATCTTTTCAAAGCATCGGCGAAAATATTTTGGAATTTGTACTCGAAGTTCTTTTAAATGCTTGCGGTTTTTCATAGTTTGAACTTTGCCCGATAAAAATCCACTGAATTTGAAATTTTGAATTTTGCTGATAAATAATTCCAACAGCGGGAAGACAATGACTAAGAAAGACATATAAATATGGTGAACTTTGAACTTTGAATTTCCCGAATTCTATTCACTATTGGTGAGCAAAAAAAGGCGACTTTTCAAACGCGAATTGAAAAAGAGCAACATTCAATGGCACACATTGTGGAGCACCGCAAAAATCGCCTTCAACCTAACTGAGTATTCTGTCTGTATATCAATAACATGCTCGC
>CCAG010006200.1:0-79710 GCA_001077435.1 Glossina morsitans morsitans
GCTTTCGAGAAAAAAAATTACAAATATTTCTTCTCGTCACAGAATGCCATTCACATATCGAAATAGTACGTTTAATTTCCGCATTGAAATTATTTCTTTCAGTCCTAAACTTACGTTGGAAGGATTTTGCAATAACAATAACTAATAACAATAAAAAACCACATTAACGAACATTGACAAAGGAAATGAAATCGCTTTAATCGCGTTAAAATATTTTCCTTCAAAAATATCTAGAATAACTTTAATGATTGATAAGCAAAATTATACCTGGACCGATCGTATGTATATACGTATTCATGTATACCTTTAGTAATCTGTTCCCTTTTTTCATATTCAGCCTAGATAAACTTGCACTAAGAACCGAATTTGATGTGAAAATTTAGCGTAACATAGAATGAGGATCAATGTCATCCAAGCTTGGAAATATTGTATGGATTTTGGGTTGGCTAAGTTGCGGGAATTTTACGAAATTAGGGAAACCGAAGACAACCAACATGTATTTCCGATAAAATATACAGAATGTAAGGTCCAATTGTAGAAATTTGAAGTTTGATTCTGCTGTCCGGGTAACGGTTGGTAACATCATTGTTTATATAATATGCTCCTACATTCCGCCTGCTTCTAGTATTGATATTTACTTTAGTCACTTTTTGCTCATACGCGAAGTGTGTTGGATATTGATCTGATTATTGTGTTAGCTGATTTGAACCTTCCTCAACTTTAATGATGATCTTGAGTATTTTACACCTAATAATTTTGCCGTTTGTGATGACTTGTTTGGAATGACATACGAATGGTACTTTTGTTGGTCTTTTATTTTTCTAGGATTCACATCATCCTAATATGTCTCCTTGAACGTGAAGGTTGAAATGAATAATTGCAGACATATTGCTGAGCCACAAAGTGGACAGTATCTTTTCCATAAAACTGCTGTTGGTACTGTCTGGTCTACGAATTGTAATGATATTGCTAGGAACCTAAATGTACTCTGTGAATGTATTTCTGGCGAGAATGATTGTCACATCTAGTTTAAGCATATTATTAGAGCTTGCCTTTCATAGTTTTTAGTTTGGCTAGTCAAGTTGAGAAGACGAAAAAAAAGAGTTAAGTTTATGCACGAAAACGGGTAAATAATCATACAAATGAATGTATTTGCGCTGAAGTACTTCGTTCCCGTTCGTTCCGTTGTCACATTTCTTTCCGTTCCTACGTCGTCGTCCGTTTTTTGTTCGTTTTCTTTATCATAGAACCGTTAGTCCGTGTAGGTGTCTGTTTGCTATCATCCACTTATCACATACCATACACCACTTTCATAAAGCCGTTATACTTATTATTTTCTTTAGTAGCACTATATGGTTTTTCTATGTTAAACTGTACCTCTATAGCAAAGAATAGGTACAAAAACAATAATATACATACTTATATATGTACAAACAAATAAAAAGAAAGAAGAGAAAAAACTCCGCTTGCCTTTTAAAAAAACGTTTCGCAAAATTGAAGTTTGCTGCTAATGATACACTCTGACTAAATGAAGTGTTATTGGCATGACGCAGTTGTGCAAAAAAAGGGAAACGACTTTCAGTTCGTGTTTCAAGTGTTCGCACCGCCGATTGTATTAATATCAATCTTCAAGCTTTTTATGTAGTCCATATTTTCAGTAGTGTAGTTTTATGTAGTCCTTGTGTTTGTCAACGTCTGTAACAAACGATGTCCCCTTGTCTGAAACTTTTTTCTTTTTGGTTCCCACCATTTTTGTCTTTAACCGATACATTTTGTTCCTTGTTGTGTAATGAACACAAACTATATATGTTAAAAAGGTCGAAAGGGTTAAAAGCTGTAAAGGGACGGATACATGTGTTATTAATGAGCTTGCTCCGATGTAATGAAAAGGTTTAAATTTTTACCCCACGGACACTCTACACATGCTTACACTAAAGAAATGCGTGCCAAAATCCTGGTTTTATGCCCAAGCTCACTCTATACCCAACTCCACGTATAGATAGTCAAAATCTCGGCTGCATGTGGGAAATGTTCGATAAAATTAAATCTAGGTTTGATGAGTGTCGCTTCATTGAGCACTCATCTCCTTCCCAGGCCTCCAAAATAGCAACTCGTAACGTCGTCGTAGCGTAGGGACGTCACCTATGATCCCCTCTAAACCTGACTCGCTTATACAAATTAGTGCTCCTTCTAACTCCATATCGAAAGTCATCGTTTCCGATACCGTCGATTTGGTCGGTACCAAAATTGTTACAAACAAGTCGGCAAGTCCGTCTGCCTTAAGTTATGCTGAGGTTGCAAGGGAATCTCCTCCCGGCGCCGTCGTTCGTTCTAATCACACGTCATCACCTAAAAATAAAAATAAAAATAATAAAGTGTAAAGTAAGCCTGCTTCTCCTCCCTGCTGTTCGAGTGTGAACACTAGTCACCAAACTGGGCATGTCGCTCAAGCTTCTCGTACAAGTGTGTCAATATTTTTTTCCTCATCTCCTAACTCCCTAGCCGTGAACCCTACTATTCCAAGTAGTGATGCCATTTGCTTGACGGCAGTTCCTCCAAGGAAAGCATTATTTGTGTCAAGAATGGCACTGGAAACATCGGTGGATAATATAAAAAGCTATCTGGCGGCGAAACTCCCATCAGTCAATATCTTCATTTAAAATACTAGTTCCGACTGAAAACAGTGATATATTGTTAAATAAACCACTGTGGCCAGTAGGATCCTTAATTAAGGTATTTATTCCTCGAGATCGACCCCGTAATACCAATGCTGTAGGCCTGTCGCCTTCAAAAAACTAAATGTTTCTTCAGGCTCATTATGTCTCATTTATCAAAATGTTAGAGGCCTAAATTCAAAAATTCGTTCTACTTTTCTAAATTCAGTAAGCACTGAGTTTTTCTGTTTTGCTTTCACGGAAACTTGGTTAAAAGCTGATGTACATTCGTCGGAACTATTCCACACTTCCTTCCATGTTTTCAGAAATGATCGATTGAATCAGCATTGGTGGCGGTGTATTAATTGCCATATCTGCGTTAGTCCCGTCCAATTCAATTAAATTTCACGTCTCCTGACGTCGAATTTATCGCCATTCGAGCGAGAATACCTAATGAACAGCTATTTATTACCTGCTCCTACATTCCCCTAAATTCGGATATCTCCATATATAAGAAGCAGGCTGCCCTCATTTGTGAAGTGGCCAAGCAGTCTAGACCCACCGATTTTGTCGTTGTGTTGCGAGATTTCAACTTGCCTCAAGCCACTTGGTGTAACAGTGATAATTCTGCCTGTTTAATTCCTTCTTCAACATCTGAAAGAGCTATAGTGTTCTTTAATGAATTACTTGACCATAATTTAGGTCAATATAACTGTACCTTTAATTGTAATGGTAGACTGCTTGATCTTTGCTTTGCCAATTTTCCTGAGATTAATGTAAATCGTTGTGCATCTTTTAGTTTACCTGAGGATCCTTATCATCCAGCAATGTGTATTTCCTTTCATCACAAGTATGATGGTTCGTTGAACTCCCTTAATAGTCCAAACCCAACCTTTTCCAGCAAATATTATGATTTTCATAAAACCAATATAGTATTGCTAAAATATCATCTTTCACATATGAGGCTTGACTTCTCAACCGGGAGTATAGAAAGCTTATTGTCATCGTTCTACAATACATTAAATCTAGCTACTGCTTCATCTGTTCCGCTTAAGCAGTGCCGACCTCGAGGTAGGTGTCCCCCGTGGTTTAATACGACAATTAGGTATTATAAGAATAGGAAAAACCAGCTGTTCAAGAAATTTTCGAAAAGTGGCTCTTCTCTAGACTATTTCGCGCACTCAGCCGCAAGGCACAGATTTAACTCCCTCAACCACCATTATTATTGCAGATACCTTCAGTTCATTAAATCCTCTCTGTTTGCTAATCCTAAATAGTTCTTTAAATTTGTTAATTCAAAAGTGAAAATTTCTGCACATCTCTCGCATGTTTCTTTTAATGGGTCTGACTCCTCGGATGATTTTGAAATCTCAAATTTGTTTGCGGAGTACTTCCGACGAAAATTTTCGTCTGCTAGTTTTGATTCATCAGCAAATTACCCATATCCTATAACTAACTCGGTTTCAATACCCAATTTGGTTATTTCTGATGACGACGTTTGTAATGGGTTGACTTCTCTGAAATACAGTTGTGCGCCTGGACCTGATGGAATTTCATCATGTGTACTTAAGCCTTGCGCTATTGAGCTTTGTAGTGTTATCTCAAAGATTTTTAATTTGTCCCTGAATTTAGGTGTTTTCACTTTGCGTTGGAGGAGTGGTTATCTTATTCCTATTCACAAAAGTGGGAGTAGACAACTCGTGGGGAACTATAGAGGCATTGCCAAGCTAAGTATTTTACCTAAACTATTTGAGAGAATTCTGACTCAGCGTTTGGCCTTTGCCATCAAATCATATATTTCTCCACTCCAACATGGCTTCCGAAAAGGAAGTTCTACGGTCACTAATCTTTTAGAGTTTACTTGTCAGGTTTTCAAGGCATTTTCCAATGGCTCTCGCACTGATGTCATATACACTGATTTTAGCAAAGCGTTTGATTTGGTTAACCACAAATTACTTATCTTTAAACTTCAAGCCGCTGGCTTCCCTTCCCATTTAGTGAAATGGATAAGCTCTTATCTGCATAATAGGTCATTCAAGGTTTTCTTTAACATCACCACTTCATATGAATTCCACGCTTCGTCAGGAGTACCTCAAGGTAGCCACTTAGGACCCATTTTATTTAATCTATACATTAATGACTTGCCTTCGGCGATTAAATCTAGCCAGATCTTAATGTATGCTGATGATGTGAAACTGTTTTCTTCTTTTTCCTTAGAATCGCAATCACATCAGCTTCGAACTGACCTAAATAAATTGGTGGCATGGTGCTCGTCAAATTATATGACACTAAACCTAAATAAATGTAAGAAGCTTTCTTTCTCTAGAAGGAAGTCATTCATAACCCATTACTTTATAGATTCGCACAAGTTGGAGGATGTTGAGTCGTTCACAGACATAGGCGTCCTCTTTGACCGTAGGTTACGTTTTAACTTGCACGTTGACTTCCCGTTAAGCAAAGCTAGGTCCGCTCTTGGTTTCATCAAGAGGTGGTCCAAAGAGCTTGATGATCCGTAGGCTGTATACGTGTTTGGTTAGGCCTATACTTGAGTATGCTTCTATTGTGTGGTCTCCTTCATATAGGTGCTATGTAGATTCAATTGAATCTATTCAAAAGCAATTCCTGTTGTTTGCTCTTAGGAATTTGGGTTGGTATCCGTCTGCTTCTCTTCCCCCCTATGAAAATAGGTTGCTTCTTTTGTCCTTACCGTCTCTTGAAAAACGTAGATTTGTTCTTGGCGTTTGCTTCGCAATCAAAGTAATAAACGGCGCTATTGACTCGCCGTTATTACTTGGAGAAATAAGTTTTAATGTTCCTGACCGCTTCTCTAGGCATTTTACCTTGGTTAAGGTTAGTCATTGTAAATATAATTATAAGCTGTTTAACCCGGTCAGAGTTCGGACACTTTAAAGTCCATTAAAGCAACATTGCTTAATACACGAGATTTGCAAATGTCGTACTTAAACTAGCTCTTAACCCTAAAAAGTCACTATGATTCGAAAATTAATTGTTGTTAACTATTATCGGTTGCCAAGCTTATGCATGTTTGCGATTGGCTTAGGGGTTCATTTGCAACTTGGTCCTGTACCGGTTGTGGGTGTGGCTCTGTGCTAATTGTGTACATGCTTTTTTTCTTTTTTCTTTTTTTTCCTTTTTATTTGTTTTATTGTACTTATACTAAGTTTTAATAATAATTAATTTAAGATTTACTTTAAGAGTCATTTGAACTCGACTGTCATTTGTTTTAGTTGAGTTTCTGTATAAGTGCAATAAATAAATAAATAATCTCCATCAGTCCATGATTACATGGCCGACCCCGAAGTTGGTGCCGACCACCCATATAGATTATCCTCTTGTCAATAAAAAAAACACGTATTTATTTATTTATTTTTTTTTTTGTTGTTTTGTTTTTGGCCACACTAAGTACATGAACTTTTAATTTGTTTCTTTTTACATTTGTAAAAAATAATAGATACACACATAACCGAAATACCGTACCGGTAAGGATCCAAAGCTGCGTACCAAGAACTTTTTTTTTTCTTATTCCATGGAATATTAATAAACATGCGAAAAGAAGCAAATTTTCAAGAGATTTTAACTTGCCGTCAAATTTGTGGATGGTAATTGAATTTGCAGAAGGTCGACAAGGTGGATAACAAGGAAGGTCCCACGAATGCGCTAATAAACGCTAACAAAAGAAAAAAAAAACAAAACCTTGGTCAATTTACTGGAATTGGACAAATCGATCAGTAGTAATAGGGGGACTGAACCATTCGGGTAGCTAGCTACTTCTCTCTTAACCTGTAGTTGGAATATATAGATGTCACTTTTTCATTGATGTATTTGTAAATTATTATTCTTGTAATAAATATTTTGCCTGGCACAGGGAACTAATTGATTTTTTATGAAATATTTTACCTGGCACAGAAAAATAATTGATTTTGTATGAAACATTTTGCCTGGCACGGAGAAATATTTGATTTTGTGTGAAATACTTTGCCTGAACAAAAGATACATATATCTGTCATGGACACCCTTTCCCCTCATGGACACCGATGTGTTTTTTGTTGTTTTGCCACGTGTCAAACACCTGTAGTTGAAAAGTTTGTTTACGAATTATTCCCATTCCAAAATATTCAAGAAGTATTCAACAAGGACTATAAGAAATAAAATAGAAATAAAAAGCTATATTTGCACGATTTATAATGGTTTCTCCAGTCGTCTGATTGGATAACAATTTTGGCAGCGAATTGAGAGCATTGTGAACACTTTTTCTATCTAGAAATCCACGCTGTTTCGATGATGTTAGCGAGCGATCCAAATGTTGAGCGATTTGAATTTCATAACTTTTAACGTTTAAACGCGGTTTCTACAACAAATTTTCTTACTTTTTCTCTTGGTCTTCAATGGCATTACAGCAGCCTGGGTTTGCCTAGGCGAATACAACGCTGTAACAACAAAGCTCAAAGAGGTTTTACTAATTTGGCAGTAAATATTTCCTTTTTTTATCCGTAAATTTTTCAAATCCTTATTTAAATATTCGCAAGCGAATACAAGCTGTTATCAACAACAACATCAAATAATTGCACAATGTTATTGTGATGAAGATAACACGCGTATAGCGCTATTGGACCATTAGTTTCATTGAAAGTTGAAAATATGTTCCCAATCTGTGGCATTTGTCTACAGCGACGGATGTCGGAGTATCTACATTGGTTCCGTAGTACTGTTGCTAAGTATTCTTCAGCTGAATTCTTTGAACAACCCTTCAGTTGTAGCGTGCCGTAGAAGAACCACCTGAATCCACTTGGTGAATTTGTCTATAAAGATGAATAAACCCTTATGGCTCATTTTGGCTCGAAGTAAAGGACTAATAAGAGCGAATGGGTGCAATGCTAATGGCTGTAGGTTCGTCGTGATTTTCTTTCATCACCTGTTCACGCACTACTTATGTGTTTGTAGGTAAAAGTTAATTGCATTATTACGCATTAAACAATTTTCGCATATACATCACATGTATATATATTTCGCCTGTGCTCTATTTGTTAATTAAGTATGCATTCAACACAGCATATGCACGAATAAGCCTAAATTTTTTAGAAAGAAGAATTAAATTGAACGTTTAGCGAGCCGAGGTATACTCACCCTCTTCCAAAACCAAAATTAGCCGAAACCAATAATCCGCTGGTAACGTATTCACGTCGACTTCACCGGTCCGATCTTCAATTCAATGTAGATCATTTGCGATGATGCCTATTTCCAATTTCCTTCTGTGAGTACTATGCACGCTACCACGACAGCTGACAATATTAACGACTTATCTTTAATTTTGGTGTTGATGGTACACTGAGAATGCTTGCGACAGACAATGGTCCTCAATTAAAATCGGAAACTTTTAATAACTTTTGCAGATGAGGTATCAAGCAAATTACTACTGCGCGAACCTTCATTTACGATCATTTAAATCCAACGTTTAAAAATATATCAAAGATGGACTTTCGAAGAGAGATGGTGTACGCAAATACGTTTATACTTATCGTTTCCCGCCTAAGGCCGAAGTAGATCTCCTGCCGAATTACTTCGTGGACGATCTTTTGGAACTCTACGGTCTCAACTACTTGAAGAATCGAATAAACACAGCTTGTTCCAAAAACTTATATACGTAATTTCAAAGTCAGCGACATGTAAACACTCAAAATTGTGGGAGAGAGTGGATACTTGAAAAAACAATGTCGAGTGCTTTATCAAGTGCAAACATCAAAATGTTTTATAAAATAACATTTATATCTTAAACCTTAAACTTAAACCTAAAACTGGTTCGAAACAGAAGAAATTCCTTCTTACTTGTTTAATTCGCTTTCACAAACCTGAAAGTATCTAATGTGATGCAGACCAACGTGAAAGGGCCGCACGCCGCCATGTGATATAGAAACGTGAAGTTTGTTGACTTGATTTTAGGAGAGTTGGATGAAAAATTTATTGTGTTCCTGTTTTTCTTCATCTTCAATTCAGCAAATCAACAACTGGAAATACACTGACATGTGTAAAAATTTATTATACATTATTAACATTTTTTAATGTTATATATATTCGTCCTATTATACATGGTTGTTATTATTTCTTATGTTCTAATTAATTATCTTGGCGCCCTATGATATTACTATAGACGTCGAAGTTGAAATAAAATATGGAATAATAAGCTGAAGACTAATTATGTATCCTGGCGCCCTATGACATTAATATGGACGTAGGAGTTGAAATAAAATGAAATATGGAATAATAATCTGAAGAGGAAAAACGCGTTTTATTTCGAGTTTACGGACACAACAAAATGTTCTAAAAATGAAAGGTCATTTTGTGATGAAGTTTGTGACTTGAGAAATTGCTTTAAGGCCTTTATTAAGCCTAAGCAAGAAGATCATAATGCTTTTAAGGACTCTACGACTGCGATATTGTTCAAGTTAAAAATAAAACATCTACCTGCATCAAACAAAAGCAGTCTGATATAATCACTTGTAATAAACTAATGAACATTCTTCAGCAAGATGCTCTGCGCGTCGTCACAGACTAAAACATGACTGCGTGTTTTAATTAAATATTTTGAAGTCTACTATACGATCTTTATGTACTTTTTAGGGCGTCAATATATCCGATCGCGATATTAATCATGCTTGCTACATGAATAACAGATCGCATATTCTTCTTAAATTTAAGTATGCGGGGCGAAATCATGAGTAAGTAAAGGGCAAGTCCTTGAAAATTAGTGACAGTCCTGCGGGTGAAATAAGCAACCGATTTTACCCAAATGACCACTTTTCAGGAGCTACGTCGGAATACTCGTAGACATAAATTTTTGCGACGAAAAACCATTTGCAAATTTGAAGTTCTGAATGTTGATTAAACGAAAGTTAATCTAAAATTATTTCTTAGTATAGCTTGATTGAAATTATGTCTTGGTGTAGGTTGATTACAATTATTTCTTGGTAAAAGTTGATTGAAATTATTTCTTGGTGTAGGTTCATTGAAATTATTTCTTGGTGTAGGTTGATTGAAATTATTTCTTGGTGTAGGTTGATTGAAATTATCAATTTTTGTTAATATAAAAATTTAATAAAGAATTGTTGTCGTTTTCTGGCTATTACTACTTATCTTACCCTGTTCTGAACAATACTCATGGTATGCGCATGAATTGGGGTTTAAGTGGGCCGCGGAGACGATTAAAAAAACAAATCGACCGTGAGAGGAAAATAGAGGAGAGAATACGTTTAGTAGATGGAGAGATTCTTTGGATTTGAGGAGGGTAGCGTGCTAAACAGGGCTATACCATCCATAGATGATATGTTAGCAGATCTGATTACAATTACAAACGACACTGATATTGATAGGACTGACCAGCCCTCACATCCAAGCCCATCCCCTCAGCGGCTAGGAGATTCTCCTCCAATTACGGCTCTAATGAGATGTGCGGGGTGTTTAGTAAAATGTTAAAAGTCGTCAGCAGACTTCTCGCTGCGAACACGGGGACAGTTTGGTGTTCCTCGGTCTAGGCAGCGGACCTGACCGAGCACACCTGTTGCAGCACATCTTCCGCCTGCGAATACACCGTCTCCTGATTTGTATACATTTCGTCGAATTGCAACTACACAATCCTGTTTGTGCAGTCAAGCGATTTCGGAGCGCCTCTTTTAAATTCACACCCCGCCGCCGACTCTCTCGCCTCTGCGCCGCCTGCGCTGATGTCGATGTCATAATCGTCATCAATCATCACCATACACTTCACTATAAAATTTTCACAACTCATCATGATAATAGGGCAACTTGACACGATCTCACTGCTTGGCACGATCTCACTTCTTGGCACGATCTCATTTTATGGCTTCAAATAGCTGTGTAGCTAATGTTTGCCTTTGGTTGAAATTTATTGATTTTATAAAAGCAATTTTTTACTTTTGGTTTCTCATCACTTACTTATATTTATAAAATTTTGTAAAGCGAGTTACTAAACCATTGGTTCCATTGTGCCAGTTACTAAAATAGTGCTCCCGTTGTAAATAGTGACTCTTTAACTAATTTCTTTACTGACAATTGGAAACTTTATTTTCGCCATCTTAATAAAGCTAAAAATTTATTCGTAAGGAACGGAAAAAATGCCACATTATTATCATCAACTATGTAGGAGACTCATGGGGATTATAATTTTTCAATTGATGATGATTTCGGTGTAATTTTAATGTTGATGAGATTAATGACTATGTTGTTAATGTTGTTCACATTGAAGAGTCTGACATTACTGATTGTATTCATTTTGATGATTTTGATGGATCTTTCTCACTCCGAAGCGTATCTGATAATAAAATTATTTTCTCATATATATCTCGTTCTTCAAATTTTCATATAGATTCCATATTGATCTATTCCGATATCTAAAATTGTTGATAGTTTAGATGATTCGAGGCCGTTTTCCATTCTCCCCGCCTTGTATAAGGAAGTTGAACATGTTATCAAAGATCAAGTCCTCTCTTTTGTTCATAGAAATATTTCATCTTTGCAATACGCTTTCCGCTGTGGGCATAATATTAGCTACTTGCTATTGAATTTAAATGATGTGGTTAGAGATAATGTTCATAAGCGTTTCTTGATTAGTATCTCTGGATTCCTCCGCTAGCTATTGAATAATGATTAAAAAGTGGAGCGAGGTTTTCTGAGTCCGATTGCATTCTTATACTTTCATATATAACTAGAAGATCTCAGCTTGTTGATGTTATGCTTAATTGTAAAATATTCCCGTATTGTCTGGGGTTCGCAAAGGGTCCCTTTTAAACCACATTCTTTTTATAATGTATTTTGATGACCTATCACAAAATGCTAACACCAGTGTTTGTGGATCATATTTATTTGCAGAGGATATTTTTCTTTTGTCTGGTGCGCATTGAATTAATTGCGATGTTCTTGAATCAAACACCAATTATAGGTTTAACAATATAATTCCTAAAACAAAGTCCCGTTGTTTTGAGAGATCTTTTACAACTACTTGACCTTCATATTTTTTCTCGTTTCAATGACGCATTTCGTTTACAAGCCCTGCCGCATTTTTCTACTAGAGCATAGGGCAGTTTAACTTGCTTTTATCTGTGATCTTTATCTTCACATAATATGTAAACGGCACTATATTTTATCGATTTTAAAAGTTGGCAGCCGTTAGTTTAATACGTGTTCGTTTATATAAAATAATAATAACAAGTTTTTTTCCTACTGTGATCTCTTTAATAATATTAGGAAATTGTCTTTTATATCGTGTTTACTTCCCTAAGGAAGGGCTCTTTATATGGAAATAAATAAACATTGAGGATACCCAAGTCCGAAATTCCATTGATAAGCATATTGAATTTATCTAATAACGAAGTCGGAACCAACCAGCCAGAATCATCTGTAACGCCTCAAGAGACATATAACTGAATCGCAAGGGGAGAAACGGGAACATGTTTTACGTCGTCATTTTCACGTGGTTTCTGCAGCGAACATGGGTATTTCGCCCGTTGAGCCATCTCACTCCCAAGCGGAACAGGTTTCAATCTTTCTTTGTTCTTTACTTACTAATATTTGCTGAGTTGACCGCTTCAGGTAAACATGAAAATGGATAGATGGATTGATAACTATGATAGTATAGCAACAATGATACAGAGATAATATAATAACAATAAAAAACAGATATATATTATTAGTAGTTATAACAACATATATAAATAATATAATATAATATAATAAGCTGATAATGTCAAATATGTAGAGCATATACGTATATACATATGTGTACGCACTGTATAAGAATGTGTTATATAACAATATCAAACTGAAATTAAAAGAAGTAATAAAAATTATATTCAGTCGTGACCGAATCGTTTGTGTCCATTACCTTTGTCCTAAAAAAGGGGTAAAAAGTGAAAGAACTAAATTTTCATGCTGTATAACACGAAGTATGCACGGTGAATTTTTGATTGAAGCTTCCTTTTTTTTTATATGATGATGACGAATAGACCTCTCATACTTTCGTGAAGGGTATAAAAAGAAAAATTTGTTCGAAAATGCAACGCCTTTTTGGTGAAATATTATAGAAATAACATTTTGTACACAATGGATCCATTTGAGCCTTAATTCCAGGACAAAGATGTAGCTTTGTCGGAAATTCAGTATTCCGGGTGATAATATAAACGTTCAAATATAAATGTTCAAATACATAATGTGAGGATTGGATGGGAAGATGGAATTTATATTTATTTTCAAAAATCCCCGCAAAATGAAGGAGATTTCATCAATAGAAAAGGGAAACTTAGCATAAATGGAGTGGTGGTAAGTTAAACCATATATCTGTATATTTCTAGGAAAATTAAGTAGTGTTTGCGCAGCTCTTGACAATTGCAACACCGGTTTTATATCTCTGTAATAATTGCTACAAATACCGCGCTGCAGAAGATTGGGTTGTTAATCTCACGCGTAAAAAGATGATTGATACTGAGATGACGAAAAGAAATATAAGCAAAAAAAAGAGAAAAAAACACAGAACAGAAAAGGAAGGAAAAGAATAAAAAGAAAGAGAAAAAAGAAGGAAAATTTTTTGATTTGATTTTAGTCGTGGCAAACACGTGCGGGAGAAAATTGAAAATAAAAAAAATGTCTTGAGAAATTAAGTAACAATTCGACAGACGCTAATATTTATTGAAAAGTTTATAAATTCCTGAAATTTGTATTTAATTTATGTTTTATTTTATTACGTGCTTGTATAAAAGCTTCTCGTGAATTTGTCATTCGATTCAGTGGCTTATGTAATATAAAGAGAATGAGAAATATGCAACATTAAAACATTTGCTTTTTGAAAGCGGATATTAAAATCGGGTTGTCCCATTGCAAATCACGAGCTGAAGGAAACCGTAAGTAGGGTAGGATGTAAAATGACCCCGTGCTTCTGATCTGCCAGTTCGATAAGAAGGTTTCATCTGCCCGCTTATTCTTATATGGGTAAAGCACGTGTATTTCTTTTAGACGTAACCGTCTGTGAAGTGTCCGTGGGACAAAAATTTAAAACCCCCTGATCCAAATTAACTAGTTCAAGTGACACTTAAGAGTCGTATATGGTGACTGCATATCATTGCTGGTATGTGTCCGCCATAAATTATAATTGTAAGCAAAACTTCTTTAGGAAAATAAAATAACAAAGTATGACACACTTCAAAACGCTTCGAGTTACATTTTGTAAAAGAAAATTCAATTCGAAGCTAAGTAGCCCCATTGGCCAATTTCGCATTCTTAGTCACATAAGATAAATGTTAAGCTAGAGAATAAGCATAAACAAGAAAAATTTAATAAAAAAAGGTTCTAAATGAAGACTGATGCATTTCATTCACAAGCCCAATAAAAGGGACTCCTCTAGCCGAATTTACTTTGGCACTATACAAAGGAAAGAAGATTTGGCATACTGAAGCCGAGCAGTATAGGTGATCACAATGTTCTATAACTACAGCCGTGGTCCGTGATAAACAGGACTCAGAGGGAATCTCCGGCTTGACTTTCCGCCACCGACCACTTCCTTTATAATGGCTCTAAAAATAAAGTCAGTAGTTCGATATTCAGACAGACAGAGAATATTGTTACAGACTTAATGTTGTTACAGGTGCTGAAAATGTACACATTGGTTAACATTCATAAACTTAGCTACAGAACATGCGCGTAAGCACTGTAAAAGAGCTGATTTTGAAGATTTAAATACTGCACCGTTTCTGCGGATGCTCCACAATTAAGAAGAATAGAATAGAAGCATTCATTCTCAAGAAGGACTCCATTCCTTATCGATTAATTTATTGATTCACTAAAATTGCAAAATGCTGATTCTTCCACGGGCTTAGGGGTTTTATTTTATCATAAGTTTCGTTTTAATTTGCACATCAATCTTACTTTAATTAAAGCTGGAACATTGCTTGGATATATTAAACGATGGACTAAAGAGCTTGACCATGCTAATGTTACGAAAAGTCTATATTTGCATTTAGTGCGACCAATACTTGATTTCGAGCTTTTGAATCCTGTAAAGCATTAACAACGCGAAGTCTGTAAATCCTACCTGTCTGTCTGGTCAAACTAATAATCGGAAATGAACTTCAACAATTTTTTTCGGGCAACTGAACCGTGCCGCTTAATTAAGATCGGAGACTGAGTAAACGAATGTACGTGACTTTGCTGGGCAGGCTAGTTCAGGAGATTTAGCATCACAACATATCAAAATGAAGCCTAGTTCGATTATATGGCGTTATTTCCAGAAAATAAGATTTTAAATCAATTCCAAAGGATGCAAAATTAATGGAGAAATGACTCCACCCCAAATGTTGGCCACTAAAGGATCATTTATTAGGTGCTGTTTTTGTGCAGTTTCTTGTATTAAAAAAAACATTAACTCTAAAACAACTAAACAATGACTCATTTCTTTGTGCGAAATTTCAACAGGAAGTCTATCACTTTTCATACCTTTTCCAAATTGTCCATTCACTCACAAACCAATTGTTCATCTTGTCTCTTCGTCTCTTTCGTTCTTTTTCTCTATTCTGTACTTTTTCGTATATTCTTTATGTGCTTAATTGGAACGCTTTAATCTTGAAATTTTCGATTTATAAAATATAATTGTCTACGGGTTATTTGTAAGTGTTTTATTAGCGCATCTTCCATTGTCAGCAAAGATTAGATATACAATAGTTTATATCTAATATATTTATGTTTAATATTTTTACATTGTTGGTGTAATATTTTTATATTAAAACATTTTTGACTCTCCCCCGCAATAGCTTTTCACAATTACATATCTCTTCACTAATACTTGCTTGTTCATAAAAATTTCTTGCTCGTAATTCATTTCATAGTTTTGCAATATTTAACGCTTTCTTTACGGATGACATTCAAGATAATTTATTTTTTCGTATTAATTCTCGAATTTTCAGTAATTTCCAATTTACATGTCTTTCTCCTCAAAACCTTCTTTCAATCTGCTCATCTGCGCTTCTAAAAAAAACCTAGCAAAACAAAAACCGCCAAACCTACGTTAAAAAAATCTTCTCAATGCCAAACTCTTTCTATTTTTTTAATAATCAATATTATGCAAGGTTGCATTCTTAACAAAAATTGTTAAGCAAAACCCCTCTTAATCTTAATAATGCATTCTTTAAATTCTCTAAACTCTAACTTCCACAAAAATATGCGCGCTTAACCTACGTCATATGTAAATTAACCTCTAATCTTGATATCTTCTACATCTAATTGAACTATGCTGTTTCCCTATTATAGGTTTCCAAGCTTTTGCATATTGCCAACGTGGAGGTTTATTTCTAGGAGCCCATGGCTGTTAATTTATTCTAGCTGAATTGTGATGTAATAAACTGTATATTCAAGAAAGAAATATTAGCACGTAGTTAAACATTTAAGTAAGTATAAAGAAATAATATCTTGAAATAAATATATATTCATAAATCAAACGTATAAAATTCAAAGTTATTAGTAGTATTTTTTCTTGAACTGATGGTATCATTCCGCAAAATATTTCTGTATTTTATAGCACTATCATAAAACAGAATAAAATTCATTATTTGCATTTGTTGAAACATTACGTCGTTTGTTTCAATTTATGTCAAGAAATTTTTCTTGAGATGTAGTGTTCAAATGCGCAAAAAAATTTTCTTTTCATTATCTCAATAAGTTAATCTTTACATTCTTTCCTTTTTTAAGTTCATTCACTAAACATTTTCCACATTAAGTTTTTGAATGTTCTATTAAATCTTTCACATATGGACGTTTTCATATGAGTGTATGTGTGACAATGGTTAATTTGCTAATATTTCATCAAACCTTTAAAGTCTTTATTAAAAAATTCTCTTCCTTCTTCTCTGAACATTTCTTGTAGATGTATTTCTTCTTTCCAATACCTGCTTTAACTATATCTGAAGAAGTTTTAGATTTTACTGGTTGCGCGAAAGCATATTTAGAAAATACATCAATTTCAACCAAAAGGTATTTATAGCCATTATTTAGCTTATGAAATGGAGTTAACTCAACTAAATCTATTTGCCATGTATCATTAATTCCTTCTTGAATGAATCGCCTTCGAACAAAATTTTTTCTGGATGGTCTGTGAATCTCATTAACAACTTGAATTTCACTCATTTTTATAGATTGATTTTTTATAATTCTCAAATGTAGCTTATGAATCTTAATATCATGCCTAATCTTGTTTGTTATCTTCCGAGAAAATTCAAAGCATAGTCTTAATAAATCAATCTCAATATTAGGGTCGATAGATATGGACATATCAGCCAATTGAAGATCAGTCTTATTTAATTCCACGCACTTCGGTAAAAAATGATTGTAATAAAAGAACGAGATTTGCTTTTGTAATATACTATCCCAGCATAGGAATTTTGATGAAAAAATTCCAACGCGAGTTATTAATCTCCACGTTTCAGCATCAACTTTTATTCTATGTGCTTTTTGAATAATCAAATAACAGAGTCCATCTCGTTTATGTTTATGTATTCCTTGTAAGCCATTATGTGAATCCATTGGTCAGGGGTGAAACCAATAAAATTATATTTATTATCTTGCAGCCATAAAAGTGGTTTAAAGTTTCTTGAGGGTGAAAAACCACATTTGATTTTAGTTTTTAAACCGACGAAATATTCCAAATCAAATACTAATTGATGATCTCGACATCTTTGAGATAACTACCTAATTATTTTACTAACTGTCCACATCATCGAAATGATTTTAAATTTAGATATGCTGTCAACAACAAACTTTTTATCTATCTTGAAAAAGACTGAAACGCCATTGAAGTTATTACTTTAGATTAAAATCATAAATATATATAAAATGACGAATTCTATGAAGTCCTAGTTTATTCTCTTGTTTATAATTGACAAGACAACATGTTTTATCAGTTTTACCATCCATTTACTACGCTTATTAGTGGGCCATCAGGGTCAGGCCAAACAACATTTTTGAAAAATGTTATTTGCAATAAGGGTTTCTTGATTAATGTAAAAATTGGTCGGATAATTTGGTGTTATGATGAAGAAAATGCGAAACCTGATATAAATAATATTGCGCATGTTGAATATAACAATGGAATACTAGAGAATTTGGAAAGTGTTCTCATGTTAATGATGGGCGCTTTCAACAAAATGGTTTGTGAACTTTTCATAAAGGGGTCACATCATAAAAATTTTTCTGTCACTGTAGTAACACAAAACATATTTCACAAATCGTCGCCCGCAAGAGATATTTCATTGAATTCAAAATATATAGTTGTTTTTACAAATCCTAGACATATCCTACAGTTTCAACATTTAGCAAGGCAAATTCATGCTGAAAATTCATTTGAACTTATGAGAATATATAAAGATGTGACTAGCAAATCTCACGGTTATTTATTAATCGACCTTACACAAAGCGTAAAAGATATATTAAGATACAGAACGAACATATTTAATCCGAATTTTTGCTATTGCTTCTGTGAAACCGGAGAAAATGGTCTTAAAAAAGAGTTTAAAGCCTCTGTGGAACCACAAACATGTGTTGTATGTCCTCAAAACCAATAATAGCAAATTAAGAAAAGCTACACTCAACTGTGCTGCTGTTGAATTAATTAAAGCTTTATTAGATTCCTTAATTAGATTAAAAGATTATCTTTAACACAATAGCTGGAAACACTAAACTAAAAAATAAAGATTTGAATGTTTTAAAAAAGCATAAATAGAACTTAGGTCCATCTCGAGACCAAACGCCACCATGAAGTCTAAAAGAAGGGTTCTTTTGCAGAAAGGTGGTGGCTTTTTACCTATAATCTTAACATCATCATTAAGCGGATTTATTGGAAAATTGTTAGATAATTTTTATTAAAATTAAACAAGAATTAAATACTTATATTAGAAGAAAATTAAAACCAATTAAGTAAAACTTTGACCATATACCTGAAATGTCGCTTTTTAAATCGTCAGCAACTCGAGGGATGAGATATTAATAAACAAATTTTTAGATGATATCCGCACGTAAATACACGAGCAAACTCAAACCAAATTAGATAAATTTGGCTCTGTAAAGTGCAATTTGAGGCTTTTTTGGAGATTACGTGAAGGGCTTCGAAACAGAAATGGTGATAACACTGAAACACTTCTCAACGAAATTCGTTGCTGCAAGAGAAAACAGTGAAGTTGACGATAAGATTGATGAGCTTTTTATTGAGCTTAAAAGAGCAGTTAAAGAATACCAGGAACGAGATAGCGGTTGGGCGATAACAGAATTTAAATTCTGTGAATTAACTATTTGCAAGTTGGAGTCCATGCCTGTGAGTTCACATGTACCATTGCTAATTAGTATAAAAAGGCTACAATTAATGTGAAAAATGTTGATGTCTACTGTTTTAAATGGTGCATATTAACGGCTATCGCTTACAAGTTCGACAAACCGTTGGGGGAAGAATTACGCAGATTAGCTCACACGAGCTATTATAACATCGAAAGTATTCACGAGATTTTCATTAAATTTCGAAACATTCGGATTGACTTTTCTGGATTGAAATTTCGTATAACCAACTGCGACATCAACCGATTTGAGCAGAACAACAAAGACTTCAGGATAATACATATGAATTGGTACGTTCCAAGGGTACATGGAAAGTGATTGGTCCGGCAACGGCGACAAGGGAACCAAGAAGTTTGTATATCAACTTGCTAACTGTTTATAACGAAACGACTAAGCAATATCATTATTGTATTATTATATATGCAAAGATTGGTAAAAACACAATACACACATCAGGACAGTTTTGTGATTTGTGTCAAACGTTTTACAACACGTCATAAGCAAGGTTGAACCAAAGTGAAAAGTGTATTTCCATCAGCGTGAACAGTAACCAAGTTCAAAAATTCGGAGTAGAAGTTGTCGCCGCCCATAATCATATATGCTGATATAGCTGTGCTTAAGCCCGTAGAAGTTCTTAATAGGAGCGAAGGGATGAGGACAATTCAACAGCATGAAGCGTGCGCAGTCTCTTATTATATTAAACATGTGTATAAGGAAGAGTGTGATGAACAGTACACTTTTGTTGGTGAGTATACAACAAATTTTTTTGTTTTTCATTTAAGTAACTAATTGAATTTGTCCATTTATTTCTTATTTTCATTAGGAGAAACCAGCATAGCTGAATTTCTCAATTATATGCAGCGGAAAATGGACGAACTCTATCAGTTGTACTCGACGAATTCCGCAAGTCCTAAACAACTATTGCAAAATGAACAACCAACAGAGATGGAAAACACTGAATTCTACGCCTGTGAGGAAATAATTTTAGGTTATAAAGTTAAGCACTACAGTTATTTTGCAGGGGAATTTGTGGGGTTCATCCATAGGGAATGTAAGAAATCTTCTGAATTTAAGCTACCTTACTTTCCTATTATCTTTCATAATTTAAGTAGGTATGATATCCATCTCTTTATCACACATTTAATGTCGAATTTGTCGGTTATGCCTTATATAGCTTGTAGCATTGTATATATCAAATACGAATAAAGTAATGGAAGGAAATGGAATTTTGTGGATTCTAATCGATTTTTTAAACTCTAGTTTAAAGAAATTGGCCAAATATTTGCCGCCCACTCAGTTTAAAGTGTTAAAGAAAGCATTTAAGAATCCGGAAAAACTTGCGTTAACGAGTCGTAAGGGTGGGTGTCTTTTCCTACGATTATGTAAGCGACATCAAGAAGCTTGATGATCCAAGAGCCGAAAGTGCGTCTATAATTATTTGTCCGATCGCGAATGTAGTGAGGCTGACTACAATTTCGCGCGGAGGGTGTGGGACGCGTTCAAATGTCAAACCCTTGAAGACTATATGGTTCTATATCTATAAAGCGATGTATTGTGAGGCCGTTTCGGCCATTTCCTTTGACTGGGGCAGCTCAGCGGCCCAAGGAAGGAAAGCAAACACAAGACATTTTTATTTTCCAGGCACTTGGGTCTTCTTTATTTAGCTCACTCCATTGTGTAAATTTCATTCGAGTTTATAACTTATATTCTCCTATCTTTGTATTCGTTTTCTATCAGTCACTTTTATTTAATCGCGATATTCATTTACCAATAATCATGAAATTATTAAAATTAAAATGGCTGAAACCCCACTAACTGGCTCGAGAGCCAAACTTCAACTGACTGGCTCGAGAGCCAAAACACGACTAACTCATTTTCCTATACTACTCCTCACCTATGCTTACACTATTCTTATTCTATTCTATCCTATCTTAATCTATTCCTAAACCATTTCTATTCTATGCCTAATCTATTCTTAAGCTATTTCTTATTCTATTCCTAATCTATTCCTATGGTATTTCTTATTCTATGCCTAATCTATTCTTAAGCTATGCCTAATCTATTCTTACTCTAGCACTTCCCCCTCCCCAGAGACGGAGAGTCCGTGAGGCCAAAACGAGGGCACGACTTTGGGTCCTCACAGTATTAATGTTAACCGATGTTTTCGAGAGTTTCAGGATCTTATGTTTAGAAATATATAAACTAGATCCTTGCAATTATGTTACACCACCATCTCTTTCTTGGAATGCCATGCTGAAATATTCTAAAGTTGAAATGGAGCTAATTGCGGATCGTGAAATTCATAGGTTTTTAAAAATTCGTATTCGAGGTAGTATTACTCAGTGCACCCAAAGGTTGTTAGAGTCAAATAATAAGTTTAATGAAAATTATGATAAAAGCTAGTCTGAAAATTATTTGGCCTATATGGATGCAAGCAATCTGTATGGTTGGGCTATGTCTCAAAAATGTTATATGGAGTTGAGCTAAGTAAATTGGAAATTATTCAGGATAAACCAATATATGTAGGGGTAACTGTGTTAGAACTCTCTAAGTGGTTGATGTATGACTTTTATTATAACTTTCCACTTAACCAGCGTGAAACAATAAAGACTATATATATGGATACAGATTCATTTATATTAGCGTCTGACGGTAATCTACATGACATTATTAAAAATAATCCTAATAAATTTGACACATCAGATTACCTACCCGGCAATATACATAATATAATTCCTAATAACAAAAAAGGATTGGGTTTGATGAAAGACAAGAATGCCAGAAGAATCATGACAAACTTTGCAGTTTTAAAAGCCAAATCGTATGCGTACATAGTGAATGCTGGGAACAATAAAGAAAAAAAAGTGAAAAAGGTTAAGGGAATAAGAAAATGTGTAACCGACAAATTAAAAAACTGTGATTTCTGTATTATAAATAGAAAATCTTTTTATGGTGAACAGAGAATAAGAAGCAGATCTCACAGATTGTATACAGATATCTGCAAGAAAATAGCATTAGATCATTTAGATGATAAGCGATGTGTTTTAGATGATAAAATTTCCACACCAGCGTGGGGAAATTATAAATTAGGTAGTCAAATATATATGTAAATAACGAAGTATAAATACTATGTGTATATCAATAAATGTAAAATAATTATAAAGTAAATAACAGAAATATGTAAATTAAATGTAATTAATATGTATGGAAGAATAAATATAAAAATTAATACGCAATGCAATTTTTTGGGTTTCCATTCTATTTCGATTTTAATAATAATAATAATAATCATAATAGCAAACATTTTCGGTTTGTCTTATACATATTTACATGATCTTATATTATTTATTATACATTTAATTGAGTTTTATTAACCCATGAATTATGAGTTTGATCAAACCCTAACCACTTTACAAAAAGTTTGTTTCCCTTCTTCAATACTTTTTCCACTAAATAGGCATTTTTGTCACGAACTTTTTGCATTTCGTATTCATAAAATGATCCTAACATTTAATTTTCCTTATAGTCCTTTAGAATGTAAGCAACAGGATTCGTAATTTTTATTTTACTGATCTGAAATATTGCGGTGATCCAGTTTGGTTCATAGCTTTTAAAAAATACTCCTTTAAATTTGCTAATTCTAACAGAATCCCCAAGTTTAAACTTGTGTGTCCGCATCCCCGCTGTGCTCGCTTCGCCGTGCTTGCGCTTTGTAGCAGCGAGGTTTGCGAGCCACCGTCAATCCGCTCCATCACCTTTTACGCGTATATGCGTGCAACTTGGAAACTCTTATCACTAGTCTCCTTGCGGCGTCCTTTCCAATCCGGCATCTTTCATACATCGTTTTGATGCCGTCTATAGTGTCACGCATTTGTTGGTTTATGTGCCGCCGTTTTCCATCATTTTCCTGCAGCATCAACACCAAATCTTTTATATAGCCGCCCAGTTGTATATATAAAGACTGCCACGTTCTCTCCGTCTACTGATGTGTGGTTTAACTTCTCGGGGAGTGTTTGTCCGAGATGAGGCTGCGTTTGCACGCCTACTGACGACCTCATTGTTCTTCCACTCACTTTGAAAGGGTTCTCTTCGGTCAAAGCGCCGGTGTGGCCCCTAGTGCCTGTTGGTGTACTGGTTTTTGGAGAATTCATTTTAATTTTGATTGGACCCCAACTGAGAAGCCGCTATCTCGCTCCGCTGGTGTAGTTGCTGTTAGGACCCCATGGTTATCTTTGCAAGCAGTGGGGCCATGCAGTTGACGCTGGTCCTTATGAGACTAGCGTTCAGTGCCAGGTACAGCATTAGCCAGGAGTTCTTTTCAACTGGTCCTACATGCACCAACTTAACGGTGCAGCCTAGAACGTACTTCCCAGACTTGCCACAATTTTAACGTGGCGGGAGCGGTGTCAGCATTAACCGGAGAGCCATTTCGGCTAAATACCACTCCAACCTACTCAACTAACGGAATACTGCCACCACCAGCTCGAAATCTTCAATTCCAATAGGTGTTCCGGTATGCCACAATCAAGACCTTACCGGGCCTATCCATAGGCTTCGTAGAACCGTCTCCATCGGTGCCACTCCCATACTAAGAGTGGGGAGCACCTTTGCCGCTCTTGGTCGGGAACTTCTTATTGGTTATTCACAGCTAGTCTATCGATTTCCCGTTGGGTCCATGAAGGCCGATAACAATCCGCCCCCTGTGTGTGTGTTTTTTTTTTTTTGTGAGGTGGAAAACCATCAACAGGCGCCCATGACGGCAGTGCGAGACTTAAACCCGGTAAAAACCACCCCCCTATTCACTACGCTGTGGCACGACTGTTTAGTTATACCTTCACAGGAAGGGTAGCCTTTAAGGCACTACTTAAAATCCTACGTTGACGCTCATCGTATCTTTGTTTTCTCAGTATGTTTGCGGCGAATACTCCTACCGTTTTCCATTATTATTATTATTATTATTATTATTATTATTATTATTATAATTTTACACTAATGAAATAAATTCTTAGACTGAACAAAAAAGACCTTGAGCACTAGGCACTAGCACCCCTCCTATTCACTACCCTGTGACACGATTGTTTAGGTATACCTTCACAGGAAGGGTAACCTTTAAGGCACTACTTAAAATCCTACGTTGACGCTCATCGCATCTTTGTTTTCTCAGTGTTTGCGGCGAATACTCCTACCGCTTTCCATTATTATTATTATTATTATTATTATTATTATTATTATTATTATTATTATAATTTTAGACTAATGAAATAAATTCTTAGGCTAAACAAAAAAGACCTTGAGTACTAGCAACACAGGCTATCGGCTCTAATGTATAAAATGACATTAGATATTGAGCTTAGTAGTTTTAATAAAGCAATATGTTGAATTAATATTCTGTTCTGAAGCTGATTTTAGAAAGTCCAAAAGGTTAATCGTTTTAAATGCAATACTTCTAGCCAAGGAAAAGTTAAGGCAGTCGCAGAGAATGTGCTTTATAGTAAGCATTTGTCCACAACTGCACATTGGGGAGGGAGACTTCTTCAAGATCCATTGGTGAGTTGCAATTGTATGCCCAAGGCGAATTCTCGAAAATGTTTGGATCTTGATTTTCTCGACATTTGTTGGATATAAAGGTGGAATTAATTGAGGGTTAATAGAAGAGTAGTGTTGATGATGGTATTGTAGATTTCCTTCTATAATTTTCTCTTTAACTTTTCCTCCAATGTATCCTTGAAGATTCAACTTTTCCATGGCATCATCCATAATTAGAGGTGCAGAAGCAGCATACTTAGCCGCTCGATCAGCCTGTTCATTCCCCAATAAATCGATATGACTAGGAACCCATAACCGCCGGGTGTTGTAATTATATTCCTTAATTTGTTGATAGTGCTCCATCTCGAAGTCGAAGGATTCCGAATAGCTTGTAATACAGACAAACTGTCAGTAACAATGACGGTTTTCAGTTTGTTTCTATGGACAAGGTTCACAGCGTGAAGGATAACTCTGGTTTCGGCTGTGAAGGTTGAAGTACTTTCGTGAAATATATGATTGAGAAGAACCTGTCCTGAAGCAACTACCACGGCACAAGCAGGAGGCAGACCAGAAGATTTTGAGCCGTCTGTGTATAAAAGATTCCAACCGGTGCTCTCCAGTAGTCGGGTTTTTTCAGCTATTAGATTTCTGAAGACGTAATTTGGAGTACCTTCTTTCTTGTGCACAGACAGCGCGATGTCAAAGGAGCAGTCTTTCAAAATACATGGAGGCTTAACGCCAAAATACTGGAAAATTTTTAAGGGAATGTTCAATACCTTTGCGACATTCCAACAATAGTCAATTGCAGATGGTGACTTTCGAATTTTCTTCGCAGTAAAAATCTTTCCCACGTCATCACCGAGAACGGATTTGTTTGAATTAAGAAACTTGGGGACAATTTTAGCTTTTAACTCATAAAGTCTATTTTCTAAAGTTGGGGGACCAGTTTCAATTATAATATTATTTATGGGCGTCGTCCGAAAAGCATAACAACTTGCTCTGAGGGCTTGGTGATAAACCAGTTTAAGGACGTTGATATTAGATTTGCAGTTATTGTCATAAATTATCAAAGCGTAGTCAATCTTGCTTAAGCATTTTGGTAAGGTAAGTAATAGTGTTAATGTGCGCATGGCTTTTCCAAACAACGTACTGTATGAAATTCACTCTTGTTAAAATAGAATTCTTTAACCGAAGACAGTGTGTTTTCCAACGATAATTGTTGGAAAACATGAGCCCGAGGATATGGAGCGACTGCACGTTTAGTACTGGTAAGTCGTTAATATGCATCAGTAGATTTCCTGCATCACACATCGGTTTTCGACAAATGTGAATTTTTTTGATTTTTGTATAGAAATTTTAGCTCCTGACGAGTTTGCCCATGTGGAGGTCTCTCGTCCAATAGATTCGAAGATATTGATTGCCTTTGTGTTATCTTTTTCTTTTGTAAAAATGTATACATCGCCCGCATAGAGACAGTGTTCGATGCTCGGTACACGGCAAAGAATTTTGCTAATTTCGTTGAAAGCAGATCCTTGCGGAATGCCATTCATTAACGGAAACGAATCAGAGAGATGGTTGTTAATTCTAACCTTAAACCGCCGATGCGACATGAATGATTTGATGTAGTTGAAGAATTTGGGTCCAACATTCCATGATTTCAAGAGTCTTAAAATAACATAAAGACCAACTCTGCCAAATGCTTTTTCGAAATCACTTGAGAGAATTGTTACATGATTGCGTTCGGAAATTGCTTTGCTCGTAAAATAATCAATATGTAAAAGTGCTCAAGTGTAAAAGTAATCAATATGTAAGGGTGCCGTCAAAGCACCCTCTACCCCGCTTGAAACCAACTTGTTGCTTTGTAATCAGGTTCTTGGACTCAAGAAACGAGGACAATCTAGATGCCATAATCTTCTCTAACACTTTTGAGAGACAAGATAGAAGAGAGATTGGGCGATAATCCGATGCGGAGGAGACATTTTTTGATTTTGGAATTGGAACAACTGCTGCCAGTTTCCACGTGTAGGGTATATGGCCAGTCGAAAATACCGTATTGTATAGATCCAGTAATTTCTTTTTACTTGAATTAGAAAGAGCACTGATCATTTGGTATGAGATGCGATCTAATCTTCAATTTGAAGAGACAACTTTCAGGTTCTAACGTAGATATTCAATTTTCCAGGAACATGGCACATCTGTCAATAGCATTTGAAAGAAAAATTGGAGTCCTTTTATTTTCGATGAAAGCACTGGAAAAGTTGCTGTCAGAGGAGTATTCGGACCACACCTTTCCAAAGTAATTAGAAATCTCATCTGCGTCAGTTAAAGTTCCACTGGGAGTGCAGATGACAGAGATTTCGTTCAGATTTGAAGTCCCAATAAGTCTGTTGACTTTGTTCCAGACAACTTTCATTGATGTATTTCTGTGAATCTTTCTCGAAATACGTTCGAAACTAAGTGCCTTTGATTTTCGTAATTCCTTCCTGAATATAGCATTGGCCTTTTTGTATAACAACAAATGATCATGATCCGGACGTCTCTTAAAGTGGTGCAATAGATCCATTTAATTTTTCCTCAATAAAGAAAGCGTGTTGTTCCACCAAGGAAGCCTCGCTCGATTAAAAAAGTTGTTCGATTGGGGAATAGATGAGCAGCAGTGCGAATCGCTTTAGACATAGTAGCAGCGTCATGGTTGCAGTACCCGTTAAAAGGCTTTGAATTCAGATATGATCCGGCCTGTTTAGAGTAATTGATCCAATCCGCTTTATCTAGGAGGAATTTGGGCTGTTTTGCTGGAGTAACGGAGGATTTTGAAAGATTAAGTTCTATTATGATTGGAAAGTGATCACTATTATGTAGATCATCAGAAATAGACCAGGAAACCAAAGGAAGAAGTGAGGGAGAGCAACATGTTAAGTCAATATGTGAAAAGGTGTGATGAGTTGAAAACTGCGTTGGTTTTCCATCGTCTAAAATGCAGAGGTTGCTTTGAATGAGGGCCTTTTCTAGAACAGTACCACGAGTGTTGTTCACTGTTGAGCCTCAGATGGTATTCCAGCTGTTAAAGTCACCGCATACAATTAATGGGGGGGAAAGTACGGAGAATAAATTGTAGAGTTCTTGCTGAGAAAACGATTGCGAAGATGGGAGATAGAGCGAAAGCACGGTAAATTTTATGTTTAAGATTATTTGTATCGCTACGGCTTGTCTGTTTGAGCTAAAATTTATGCGTTTATGAGGTATGTTTGATTTTATAAAAACACCAACTCCTTGTTTGGAATATGAATTTTGATCAGCATTCGTGAAGTACCCAGTATAAGATTTCGGTGCAATAGGATTAAAAGAGCTTCTACAATGGGGCTCTTGAAGGGATATAAAGGTTGGATTGAAATCATTTATTAGTGAACGGAGTTCATCAAAATTATTAATAAGTCCTTTAATGTTCCATTGTAGAATTTTAAAAACTTTATTTAATTGTAGTGACATGGAAAGGGAGTGGTAGGTGAATTAAGTTTCCATGTCATCGTCTCCGTCGCGAAGGTCGCAATTTTGCGGGAATATTTTATTCTTACCAGCAGAATGATTAGCATTTAGGTGGTTGCGGACATTTGAAGTGCAACGAGTGGGCGCACGTGAATAATTTGAATATGAGAGTTGATTAAAGGATGGAAGATTAGAATCGTTGCTTGTAATTTGTTGACTAGAGTTGGGAGCTGGTGGTTCTGGGGAATTTACTTTGTTAGATTTTAGGATACGCGTTGATATTTTAATTTTTTCAGTATTTGCTGTTGGCTTGATTTTTTCAACATTATTTTTGGCGAGTGGTGGATCTGGTTTCGCAATATGGTTTTTGGCTGATGGTGGAACAGGTTTGTTATTAGAAGGAATTGGAGTCAAAGAGACATTCGGCTCGACTTGCGAGGCAACAGCAGCGTAGGTGTTATTTTTGGTAAATTTTTGGGTTCCAGATGGATTAATCTCCCGGTATTTGCGTCGTGCTTCGCCCATGCTGCAGTAATTTTCTATTTTTATTTTTAGTATTTCACGCATTTGTACGAAATGTGGGCATTGTTTATCTGAAGCCGAGTGTTGTTCGTTTCAATTTATGCAAAAGCTATGTGAACAGCTTTCATGCGCTGATTGCGGGGGGAGACCGCATGAAGCACTGGTGCACCTTTTTGCCGTGCACGGCATGCCGTTATACGACATCGCGTGATTTTGCCGTTTTCCGTTTTTTTGCAAAATAGCGGCCACCCGCTAGCTATGCAAAAGCAAAGAAAAGGGAGTAAAATCATGCGAAAGAATTTTTTTGGTGGTGGTTTTGCTTTTGATTCTCTCTGCTGATCTGCCACTGGAAAGGATTATTTTTTTTTAAGAGAATAAAGCAAGCAATAAGTGAGTAGGCCAACTTGAGCAATGTTACGAAGGGCAAATGAAGGTGAATGGAAGGAGTTACAGAGAGTTTGTTTTTCTGGTTGTTGACTGTCTGTTTTAAGGGTTAAAGCGGTTGCAATTTTTAAGTTCAAGATCATTTATCATTTTCTTAGAGACTTATGGAGGATGGCTAAAGTGAAACGGACATGAACAGTTCAAAGTAATGTAACGTTAAATAACGCAATAAAATGTTGTTTGAAATTGTACGGAATTGGTTAATAAAAAAAAGAAAAAAAAGAACCGAAATAAATAGATTAAACATAACTTTCATTAAAAAAAAAAAAAACTTTCAAGTATTAAATTAATTCATTAAGATATTGCAAACTTATGTAAAGTCAGTTAACTGTATTTTAGCTAAGACTTGAATATTATCGAAAGAAAAACTAAGAACAATACTATATAAAACTTCAATATGTGATCACTTTTACATACAAAGTAAAGAAACAAAAAAAAAAAAAAAAAAATAAGAAAAACAACAAACAAGCAAGTAACAAAGACGAAATCATATAGTGGCTAAAGAAACTAGTGTCGATACGTTGAACTTCTATTTTTGTATTTAAATGTATTTATACGAGTTGAGTAAGGAAAGAATTGTGAAAACCTCAAAATAACAAAAGAGAAAAATAAAAAGGTTAAAAGCTCAAAAATTATAAAAGAAAAAAAATTGAGTTAATTGAACAAGAAATTGTACCTAATCCATATTATGAATAAAAGAAAGAAAAAAAAGGAAAAAACAAACAAACTAAATGTGTTAATTCAATACTAGAACAGGAAGGAGAAACACTTTTAAATAATAAAAGGCAAAAGTAAAAAGTGCTAATAGGGATAATAAATTATATATTCGAAGTAAAAGAGTACAAAAGAAATAAGCACAAAACAACAGATTTATTGGCTGTTAATGATCTGAAAGTTAACTCCACCGATACCGTAATCGACAACGTGAGGAAGCACTTAAATGATTGGTAGATGATTTAACAAAATTTGGCGAGGTTGCGACAGAAAAAGGGACGGAGCAGTAGCAGTAAGAGCAGCAGCAGCTGCTGTGACATCAACAACATCAGGCTTGCGAGCCAGTTCACCATACAACTTACTTTACACTTATACCACGCCACATCAACTGTTCGCGGTAACCGATAGCGATCAAATGTCAAAATAATCCTTCCCGTAGCAGAGCGAGTTTTTCCGTCGTCGTTTATTTTGGTGAATTTATAGACTTCAGTCACTCCTTGATTGCACATTTCGCGAACAATTTCCTCTTCCGGCACATACTTTAAGCACGGGACATAAATTACCCCTCTAACCGAGTTTAGTTCTTCATGTAATTTAGCGGAGATAGCACATAAATTAGCCAATGATTTCGACTTTAAGAGTTTATCGATTGCGCGCGGGTTCCCAGCGAGGACCAGTAAATTCCCATCGCGTAGAATGAGGATAGAGTCTATGTATGTTGTCATGCTATCTAGGGTTTTTTTTTATTGCAAAACGGCTGATTTGGGAAGTTTTTACACCAGAATCAGTTGAAGAAATAACTATATATTTTTTGTCAATAGGAGTGATGTCACTGATTGGCAACACCGGAAAGTCCGAATATTTAATTTTTTTTCTTTGGGGGGATGTGTCAATATATGAAATCTATTCGAGTTTTTATGTGGCGGCCCCGGGGCCATTATGCCTTATGGTTGTCTATTATTTAGTTATTTGT
This sequence comes from Glossina morsitans morsitans, assembly GCA_001077435.1. NCBI lineage: Eukaryota > Metazoa > Arthropoda > Insecta > Diptera > Glossinidae > Glossina > Glossina morsitans. Next base: position 30,709 of record CCAG010006200.1, read on the forward strand.
AAAATAACCACTTACTTGAAAAGGTTTAGGAACTGCTGAGGATAATGTCAAATGTTTTCAATTTATTATTTTGTTTTTCTTTTTTGTATTTTTTTTTTTTTTTATTTGATTTCTGTCCCTTTTATTAGTACACTTAGAGGAAACACGAACGGAATCCGCGATACTCAGTTTTAGCAAAAAATCACTGAAAAGACTCGAGCTAAATGCACAAAAACACCAAACCATTAAAAAAATTAAAGACGTAAAGGAAACACGCACTACTCAGAACACAAGTCGATTCGGATTCGCTTTCCATATTTTCAGGTCGTTCAATACATTTATCACAAGATTTTCGGGGAGAGGTAATCCTCCAATTTCCGTCTGTAGTCTCTGTCGTTCGTTGTGGTATTTCGGACAGACAAAGATAACATTTTCAGCGTCTTCGATGCACTCGCAAAAACTACAGAATAGATCCTGCTCTCTTTTAAACCTATTCAAATATGACCTAAAGCAACCGTGGCCGTTAATTAGTTGCGTTAAATAAAAGTCAACCTCCCCATGTTGCCTGTTCACCCAGGGCCGTCAATCAGGTATGAGACGGTGCGTCCATCTACTCTTACTCGCTCTGCTGCAGTTCCTCCTCCTGCAATTCTTCCACTAGTCTCTGTTGTGCACGCTGCTTAGCCGCTTCAGCCGACAATCTATGAAATTCGGTCCTATACATACCTTCTTTAGCTCGCAAGTCGATTGGTATCATGCCAGCAACAACCAAACCGCCTCTTCCGACACCGTCCGATATGCGGCGCACACCCTTAGAGTCTATAGCCTATATGCTGAATGGATGTCTCCCGTGTATGAAGGTATAGCGAGGGCCTTTTTCCTCACAAAAGAGCCGCACATTATTGTCGCAGTTACCACTTCTGTGATCAGCTTTCTGCGGTCTTGCCTAGGGCCACGCACGTTCGGCAGTAAGCGCGCCAGCGACTTTGCTACCTTCGCTGCCTTTTCGCCCGTGTATTTCAAGTGCCGTTTAAACGAAAGTTTACAGTCGATCATCACTCCTAGGTATTTTATGGCTTCTTGTGACTGTATCCTCGTGCCTCCTACTAGTCACTTTCTCAAACTTCTTCCTAGAAGAGATTAATACCGCTTCTGTTTTCTCTTCCGCCAGATCTAAATCCACTGACCGCACCCAACTCTTGATCATGTCGGTGGTTTTATTCGCTGTACAACGATGGTTATCGCTATGTCGCCAGCAAAACCCACGATGGATACCCCCTCAGGGAGAGGTAGTCTCAGGTTATCGTCATACATTACGTTCCACAATGTAGGGCCTAGCACTGATCCCTGAAGTACGTCTCCAGTGATCAGCCTTTCTCTGCACCCTTAATCTGTAACGTGCCGAAGTTTCCTATCAGTAAAATAACTAGCCACTATATTTATAAGATATGGTGGGACTCCTCTTTCCTGTAGGGCAGCTATGACCCAATATCAGTTTGCCGAGTTGAAAGCATTTTCAATGTCTAATGCTATCACTAAGCAATACTTTTTGTTGTTTCCAATCCAGCGTGTTCTTTTTATTGCTTCTGCTGCAAAATTCGTAACCATCTTTATTGCATCCATTGGGCTTTTCTTCTTCCTAAAGCCGAATTGGAAGTCCGACAGCCGTTTAGAGCTCTCCAGTGACTCTTCTAAACGATTACGAATGATTTTTTCATACACCTTGGCTATCGTATCCAATAGACAAATAGGACGGTATGAATTCGCAACATGCGACGGCTTATTTGGCTTTGGCAGCAGCACCAGCGTTTGTTGTTTCCACTTATCTGAGAAAATTTGTTCTTTCAAACAAGCGTTGAAAGTTCGCCCAAACATAGAGAATTCTGCACAGCTTGGTCTGAATATTTTAGCTTCTTCATTACCAACTTATACGCCATATCCCATGGGTCCTCATTTATATCGGTAATCAGGTTCTGGAAGCAGTTTTTCTTACTGACCATAATCGCTTTTTTAAAAAGCTTTCGGCTGAGTTTGAACTCTTCTTGGTGGCTAAGATAAGCACTAGTCCCCCTCGATCTTTGGTAGACACGCCTCGCTCTATTGCATTAAGTCCTTAGTTCGGCTATCTCGTCTGTCCACCAGTATACTGGCTCCTTGCTCGTATAGAAGCAGTGTCTTGTCATGGAACCCTCACATGCTTTTATAATCCGTGGTATAACATCCGCAACGCAAGCCTGAGCTGAGTTTCTATGTTCTGACTCTTCCAACATATGCTCGAAGAGTTCTTCTAGATCCTGGTTTCCATTTGGGACCCCTGAGAGGGAATTTTAACCTGTTCGTCTGCTGGCTCTGCTGTAGTTCCCAGATTATTGCTACATGGTCACTGTGGGTATAGAGGTTGCTAATACCCCATTCTATGCCCAAAGCCAATCCACTGTTGGCCTTGGTAATATCAATCGTGGAGCCACGCCCGTTTAAGTTGAACGTGTTTTCATTACCTTCGTTTAGAATTGTCATATCCAGTGAGGCTAGGGATTCAAGCGCTATTCTGCCCTTAGCGTTCGGTCACTTGCTACCCCAATCAGTCGCCCAGGCATTAAAATCGTCGGCGGAAATTACCAGTGTTTTCCCCCTTGCGTCGGTACATAACTCATCTACACGCTATTCGAAGTCAGCGCGGTTTATACATGGCGGGAAATTGCCGCTGTAAAGGTAAACCTCTTTATATTTAACGCAAACGTAGCCCTCCCCTGCTGAAATAAATCTCACGATTGGCGTATGCGAGCTGCATTGCCAAAAGGCTGCAATGCTAGTCTTGTCCTTTGCCCACCTGTTTCCGGCTCCTAACTTGTATGGCTCACTCAAGACTACAATGTCAATCGACAGTTCTCTGACGCTGTGTTTTAGCACCTCTTGTGCAGCCCGACAGTGGTTTATGTTAATTTGCATGCACTTCATAATTGTCCCTTATTGTTCGCGCCGCGTGTATTTACCGTGCAACCTCTGCCGTTCAGTTGATGATCATGAGACTTGGGTAAAGACGGAGCGAAAGGGGTATTGCAGATCGGTATGCATGCGTAGTGAGTGTGCGTGTGTGTTTTTGGGTGTGCGGTGATGTGGCGGGAGTGAGCAAGCGTGCGGCCGACGTTCCCCCATGTCTATACTACTATCCGGAAATGGCGAAAAATTGTGAAGAACAAAAAAAAAACACTTTTCGTTGCATCTCAAAATTCGCGTCGCCGTTCCCCATATATATACTGCTTGTATGATATTGTCTCTGTTTGCATAATGTTGATTTTTTGATAACAAACAAATGTCAAGCTTGCCTCCTAGGTTTTCTTTATTTTTTTTAAATAAATAAGAAGAAACCATACTGATACGTAATCATTCTCTTTCGAAGCGTACGAGTTATATAATCAGTTTTTTTTATAGGTTGTAGGAAGTACATGTTAAGGTAGTGTAGCAAAACATTCTGCAGTATACACATTTTCTTTAAATCAGAGCAGAGCTGAGATTTATATTATTTTTAAGGACTTATTGATTTTTGTAAATGAGTCGATTTTGTGAAATTAAATGAAGACACTTAAAATTTTTATTTAAAATGAAATCATTTTCATTAAAAAATGTTTTTTTTTTTTAAATTCACGGAATGCTCCACATTTTTGGGATCTCAACCTAAAGATTCATAACTGAGAAAATATGTAACAATGTGAGCGAAAATCGTTGATTCTGATTGGAAGGCATCCCAACATCTCCAGTGGAATTGAAGGCTTCGGACGATTCTTGAAACAATAGGTCTTACGAATCTACAAAGATATAAGTGAAATTAGAATTGCCTGAGCGAATGAGGAAGTGACCCTATAAAAGCATTTGAGTGACTAAGTAAAGTTATAGAAACTTTCTGATTGAAATCTCAGTGGATCAAGAACTATATCTGGCTAAGTTTGTTCTACGGAAGAAAATTTGTTAGTAAGAATATATTTAACACAAAAAAATTGATATTCCGAACCTACATCAAGATATTTTTTCGCTAATTGAATTTTACACAAAGAAGGTTAATTGTGTTCAGCTGCAAAATTTGGTTTATGTGTTTCTTTCCACTTTTTGTGTTAATGGTAATATTATGTTTATAATTGGTGAATCTATATATATGTTATACATACGCTTATAAAACACAAGACGAAGAAGTTAAGCAAGTTCAATGCAAAGTTGCCCTCGAGTCAACGGAGGGAGATGTTATTTGACGTTAAAAGAGTTTGAAGATTCATTAACTTCATTTAACGGATCCCACCATTTTGTAGTACGTACATCGATATCAGATTTCAAGGGTAATGCAGAGTGATTTGGAATGACTTGCAAAGGTTCATATGTGCCAAAATGTTATTGAAAGGAGCTGCTAAATTCTCCATTTGTTGCACACAATGTTTAAAAAGTTGGAAACTGTTTACTAACCCCTTTATCGAAGACTTTGGAATGAAATTATTGCCCGCATACAACCACCGTGTACTGCAAAGCCGCAAAAAGAATAAAAAAAGCTTACCGGGAATACTTTGATGGAAATGGGCCACCCAATCGAATTGGACAAAAAAGCTTCATTCCATATTTTGCCGACGGTATCCCTGACTCCAAGCAGAACAATTCTATTCTGCATCAGGGTAATGCGATAGATGATTTTAAAGGGAAACTAAAGGTGTATTAAAAAATACGTAGCATGGCAGACAAATTTTCAACTTCTCAAAGGTGCTAGCGAAAGAAAGTGTAGATAACTAACGCGCAATTAATTTAGAAAACCAATGCAAGTCTATATCATTTCTATTCAATAAAAAATTCAAAAAGGAAGATCACAAAGCGGCTGAAGCCTAAACATAATAACGTTAAGTCTGAGAACACCAACTCCTAAAAGAAATTGGATCAAAAAATTATATCGTGTTTTCAAAAATATTAACGTAGTTTCCACAATTTTGGATTCAGATAGTGACATATCAGTGATATGTTTGAACAATTAGTAAGAGATTAGTAGTAGAGAAAGCAAGTTTCAAATGGACTGGTAATAGCCAAGTTAAGCCGACTGCATATTTTAAAAGAACTATGTAACGAAACTCTCCCATTGTTCCCTATTACCATTAATCCATCGGTATCCGTATACATTCCGTTTGCTCAATTTAAATCCATTCTTACCATCATTTACGCTCAGTTTTCCCACTTTAGTACCGTGTAATCCACCCTCCTCATTACATCCGTGTATCTTTTCGAACTCACGGTTTAATCCGTCTGTATCATATATGCACTTGCCAGAAAGAGCGTTCGTACTAACTTATCTCGGCGAATCCCATGCGCATTGATGTACATAAAAGTGCACACAAAGCGAAATAGAATTAAAACGCGTTGCAAAAAAATTAGTCTATGTTAATAGCTGTGAACTACAAAGACAAAATTAGGAATGAGTCTCAAAGTAAAGGAAATTAGTGTTCATGAGAGAGAAATTGTACTAAAATTGAATTTACAGAAAATGTTAAAGAATTGTTTGGCAAAGTTATTCATGAAGACACAGTTCGAAATGTATTAAAGAAAGCTGATTATCATTGTCGTGTACCCCGCAGAAAGCCTTACATATTGGAAACCACTCGAAAGAAGCGAATGAAATTCGTAAATAAGTAGGTAAAAATGGCACCGGAATTTGGGAACATGTCTCACTTTAAGACAAAAGCAAGTTTTGCATATTTTGCTTAATAGGAAAGCAATTAGCGTGACGGAAAGTTGGAACTGGGCTAAATAAAGAAAACGTTGTTCCCACAATCAAGCGCGGGGGAGAGGGTATCATGGTATGGATGTGCATGTCTGCTGAAGGGGTCGGAAAATTGGCATTTATAGAGTCTACCATGGATCATTATGGCTATATCAATATTTTCAAACAAACTTTGCGTTAAAGTATGGAGCAACATGACCTTGGATATGACTTTTGGTTCTAGCCAGACGACGACCCCAAGCGCGGAGCACTAAATGTGAAATTGTGGTTGTTGTACAATACGAAGCATCAGCTTAATTCGCCTCCTCAATCGCCAAACCTATACCCCATAAAGCATTTGTAGGCTTGTCGGAGCGTAAGATACGCCAACTTACAATAACGTCCAAAGAAATGCTTAAAAATGTTATTATGAAGGGATGGGTCAAAATAAGCGAGGAAGAAACTACTAAACTGGTAAATTCAATGCCTAGTCGACTCTGCGTGATCCTTAAACGTAGAGGATATCCCACTAGCGACTAACCAAGTTTATAAGACTTCAATATATAGTATAAATCAAAGATTATTTAATGTGTATGAATACTTTTTCTGCAATATGTTATATAAAAACCATTTTTTTTTTTAAAACGAAAATACATCACCTAATGCATTCTCAACAAAAATTATGCAATCTTTGGTGCCTTATTTCATTGGTATTGCAAAGTTTTTACTTGCAAGGATAGGGTTTACAAATACTTTTTCTTGCAATTGTATATTGTTTTTTCTTAATTGTTATCGGATTCCTAATTATGAACATTTCAATTTATTCGCACATGTATGCATTTTATCATAACAGGTGGTTTATGATACTTTCATTAATTAATTTTTGGGCCACCATATATAAAAAAACGTTCACATGTCCCGAAACATTTCTTTCAAATATCAAATCTATGCGTAGCTAATTTGGCTGTGTCAAATCTTTTTTTGACCCTTCAAATTTTTTTTCTCAAATCTTACGCTAAGCCGCATATACAGTTCAAGCAGTTCGTTTAATTGCATTATATATTACTTGGACTTATTCATTTCAAGTAACTCAAGCATTTACAAATCTATGTCATAGTTTATTGATCAAGACCGTTATGCTAAAACTTTCTTCTCCTTTTAAGTTATTTGCGTAGATGCACTTATTAAATCTAACGCTAAGCCGCGTAGATTCCATACAGCTCGTTCATTGCATACCTTAACTTTGTATATTTCTAAGCTCAAGCCACCTGCTATACATTTTAAAAAATTTACGACTCTATGCTTATTGATCATCGCCGCTATGCCAAATACTTGTTTTCCCTTTAAAACATTTGCGTGTTGGCACTTCACGTCAGTTCTTGTCCTAAGCTGTACACATATGCCAACAATACGCACATTTGTAACTCCACTTCGCGTTGTTATGGTGCTATGCTACAACATACATTTATACATACATGCACATCAGCTATCCTACTCATACCATTATGCAACCAGTAATCCGATTGCACTTGTACACCTACACTAGCTTACAGGAACCAAAGTAGCATGGCTGGGAAATCGTATAAAAGGCGAAATATTGATTTTTCTTTAATTGTATTTCAGCAGTCAGCAACGGACAACGAATTATCTTATCTAAGGGGAAACTCTGGGTGGTAAAGAGCTGCCCACTGTCAATAGATAGGTTGGAGGTACCTACGCTGCATCTAAGGGAGAAGGCAGAGTGGTAAAGACTAGTAGCCCAACATTCTGTGTTCGTCAAGAATGGGATAAAACTTTCTTGGTGATGCTAGAATGGATGGGGCTGCTTTAATTTAGGAAGTTATCATTACAACTGCTGAAGCACAACGTCCTTTTCCATAACAAAGTGAAAACGCAAAACTTAGTATCTGATTAACAAAATGAGCTGTGACATCCCGTTTGACCGCGCATGTCGTGCTGGTTTTCGTTCCTTGATTTTCTTTCCTTGGATTTTCTACTTTTCACTCTTTACCCTGCTATATTGTACAAGCCTGCAATTTTGTGACCCCTTAGGAGTCGGAAAGAGAACTTTATTAAATAAAAAAGAAACTATGTCATCAAAATTATACCGGAAGGCCCATTATTTAATGCTAGAAAGACGTGAGTCACACCCTGGCTATAAAATAATCCATTTCAATTGTTAATACAGACAATACCCATACCAAAGTCAAATTTTATGTCGTAAAAGATTTTGTATATCCAGCGAATGTGACTTATCTTATGATATAGCAAAGACTGTAGAATCTATGGTTGAAAATTATAAACCAGAGAAAAATGTGTCCAGTTAGCACGAAAATAATCCTCTCGGATAATATTTATCGAAGACCTAGGCGCCTACCAAGTGACGTCCGAAATATGTCTCACCAAATATACTAGTGCCAAAGAAAGATGGAATCAGGAAGCTATGATGTGAATATCGTAAACTGAACTAGAAAATTTTAAGTGATGACTTTATTATTAATAGACGATTTTATATACATAAAGTGGGATTAAGCAAAATGTTTAGAATATTGGATTTGAAGAATGGTTTTTTCCATGTACCTGTAGGTAAAGGTTCTCGCAAACGCCCATCGTTTACAACACACGGTCAGCATGAATTCTTGCACGTACTTTTTGGAATGAGTAACTCTCTTGCTGTCTTTCCAATATATATTTTCGCGATATTTCGTGAATTAATACAAGACTGGGCAATAATAACTTACATGAATGACATCGTTATTCCTTAATTAACAGAACAACAGAATATTGAAAAATTAAAAGGAGTGTTAGGAGTGGGAAGGGGATTATCTACAAATGAGGTAAAAAAAATGTCGGTTCTTAAAGAGAAGATTCTTTCTTCATTTTAATTTTGGGTGATAATCAGAAAGACAAATAGAAAAATAGAACAAGAGAAACTAGAAAAAAATTGCAAAGTTGAAAGCGTTAGAGGCCACAAATGGATGGACGCAAGTGTCATTGATAAGTTAGTTAGCTTGGAAGACATAAGGAAGTTTCTAGTTTTATCCCGCGAACACACAACCGACGATTAGAACCAAAGAAATACACCTGCTTTAAACCCACATAAGGACCAACTGACTTACTTACCCTAGGGGCTGCTCTTTTAATTAAAAGATAGCATTTCCGCCGTAATTGGGTACGTTCTATGCGTTACGTACGTTATAATTTTGATATCACTAATTAAAATGTCGCTTCATACACGAGCCTTCAACTATACTGTTACGAGCAAATTCATTTGTATAAACTTCTCTTTATGTGGCTTCGAGTACATAGGAACCATGGATTTTTTTTTAAATAATATTTTTCTTGTTTTTTTTAAATTTTTTTTTGTATACTTCCTTATATCAAATACACAATTTCTTTTTCATATTTTACGTTGCATATATCGAAATTTATGAAAGGTGGCAATATTTACATCAAATGGAATCTTTATAGCAATCTTTACACCGAACAAAAACTAAATTTTATAAAACGTTTATACATTTTTTTGTTCTTATTAACTTGTGGTTCGTTTTTAAAAAGTACTAGTCAATAATTGCTTCGCCTTTTTTCTGTTTTTTGTAATTTGCAGCGTTAATTTTCTTTATACGCGACTTTTAATGAAATGCCTTCAAAAATTATTCTTTTATTTTCCTCGTATCACAGGTAGATCAAAACGAGACAAACTTTTGAAAAATGTGTAACGTGTGGTTGCACCTTGTAATATTTAATCGCACTCTTAAGAAAATCATTTACGTTTGAAAGTTCCTGTTGTGGTGTTTGGTTTTTTTTCCTTTTTTTTTTAATATGCTGAATGAAAATAACAAAATTTCATATTTTGCAAAAATAGATAACTTCTCAAAGATTTTATATTCTAAAAACGTCGGATCTTGGTTGGAATTATTCTAACGGAAGAATTATAATACGGATTGTTACAATATTTGTTTTAATATTCTATTTACGCAGAGTTAAGTTCTCTATTGTAGAATCTTAAAGCCATCCTGAACTCTAGGCGTTGGTAGGCTGAAGAGATGTATGTGATAGTTATCAAAACTAGTGTGTTAGTTGGATTCTCCCCGTTTACAAGACTGAAAGAAGACATTTCATTGATAATTATAGGGACATAGCAAAACAAAGCCATACTAAGTTATTTGAATAACTTGTTACTTGTTACTCTGAATAGCCCTTCATCGAAAATCAATCGACTTCCAAAAAACCTACTTGAATTATGCTATAGCACTCACAATGCCTTCTCTGATAATTAGCCAAAAAACAATGCACATAAATCAGCGGGGCCCTTGTTAAAAGATATCATTTGATTTAGGATGGTAAGGCGAGGTAGCGATCTTATGACTACCAAAAACTTTTACGAGTTTGGTGAAAAACTTAGAAGTGAATTGAATATCCTGATTACTGGTAATTTGTAAAGGTACATCGAAACGTGTGATATAATTTCAAAAAAAAAAAATGAAGCAATGGTCAGCTTCTCTACTACAATGGTTTAATAGTATCTTTCATGCAAACTTTTTTTTAATGGTCCCAAATACTTTAATTTCGTTATCGTTCAAATTAAATTTTTCTCTTCATTTTTGTTACTATTAGTTGTGATATTGGGTATAGGATTGATTGCTCCAGCAAGCATAGGTATATAACTATGATTATAGTTTACCAATTCTTGGAAATGGTCAGTTTCATTTTCGATGGCAATGAGTACGTCCTCTGTGTACGAAAATAACGTTTAAACCCCGAAAAACTGCATCTACAAATCTTTGCAATGTTAGACCAAAAAGTGTACGGATGAACTGAACCATTTCAAAAGGAATTATGAGTGCGGGTTTATGAATTGATTGGAATTTGATAATAAGCTTTTACTAAATCCAATTTAGAAAAAATATTTTTGTTTTTTAAATTGATGTTCTTATCTTGAATGTGTGGTGAATCATACCGATCGGGTGCAGTGACAACGTCTAAACGTCTAAAATCGCCGCAAGGGCGTTAATAGTTTGGGTCCTTTTGAAGCAAATGTAAGGCAGACGAATTTAAATTTTGAACAGTTGAACGCTTAATTGGTTTTGAATAATTTTCCTCGTCTGCTAAAGGATATTTTTTTATTATTTTGGTATATTTATTTTTTAAGAAAAACAATTTGGGTAGTGGAACATTGCAAATATGTGGTATGTCATCGACGGACAAATTAGTCAAAGGATCTATCATGCGTTTACGCTTATATTTATTAAACCATATTTATTCAGGAAATCAGCACCTACTATTGATCCAGAAACATTTGCGTTTAAAAATATAAAAAGAAGCTCGCGTAGCAAATTAAGATTAATATTTAAGAGCTTTTTGCCAAATGTGTTGATTGTAGATCCATTGGCTGCTCTGCTATTGATTAAAAACTTCAGCTTGTTTTTTCTATCAAATATAAGTAGCGGGCGGGATGGATTATCTAAGTCCCCATTGTTACCAGCTGCTGCAATGGGAGCAACTTAGTTTTTTTGTTGTTGGGTTATTCTTGACGATGGTGCAAGATTACTCGCACTTTTTGGATTAGCTGCGGAACCTATAATGATAACAGCAAAGTCAGTTAGGACTACAACGAGAACCCGGTTTTCTTCGTGATTGTGACCGTTTTCTAAGATTTCGGTAATTTCTTGAAAAATTTCTGGGTACATGATGCCTCCCCCTATTGAACTCGCTTACTTTTAACGTTAATTTTACGACTGTTTCACAAACTGTTATCTGCGCTTTGACTAAATGTTGAAATAGCGTAGTGTCTTGGTACTGCTGTAAGTTAATGGGCGCTATTTCATTTGAAGATGGAACTTTTATCTGGTAATTTTACTAGTTCTTTTATATCTTTAATATTGGGGCCACTGACAAATTCCTCGATAACTCGCTAATTCGCAGCTTTTTAAGTACGCCTGTCTTTAATTTGGAAGCAGTTGTTATGCATAAATGATGATAGATCTCCAAATGTCTTCGATCACGTATGTAGGAGTATTCGAAAACTTTATCCAACCTGGAGGCTTCGTTAAGAGTGTGTCTCTCAATTAATAGTTTGTTAAATTTCTCATACTATTGGTCGGTGGTATTTTATTTATTACTAACACACATGTGCATCTGTACATAGAGATATAAAATTAAAAAGAAAACTTTGCGTTTGTTTCTTTTTTATCATGCTATTCCCGAACGCAAAAATTAAATGTGAATATTAGAAATTGACAGTATCGAAATTAAACTTTAGACAATAAAAATAAAATGTTTATTACAAAATTTGTTTTAACAATGTGCGATATATGTGCTTTTCTATTTTAAATGTCCAATCATCTATTTTTGAATTTCAAAACGCAAAAAAAAGGAAAACTTAGCTGCTCTGTTCCTCCGCGTCTAATGTTTGTTGAGCAACATTATGGACTGACTGACTGGCTTATTTGTTGGTACAGATCGGGATATTCTCAGTAAAGCTTGCTTGGTACTGAATGTTTTTTGCTTCTTTCTTCTTTTATTTTCTTTAATTTTTAATTCTAATTACCCTTTAATGCTTTTAATTCTTTTGGATGTATCGTCAATTGCAAAACATCAAAAAAGGAAGAGACATTCCATTGCTTATATGAAATCTTCGCTTCTCAGCTTTCAGTTTTCGAAGATGCGAGGACACAGACACAAAGTCCAAACACCTATCTCATTATATTTTTTTTTTTTTTGCGTAATCTTTAAACATATATTTATTCGTAAGCACTAGTTTGTTTTAAAGTTTATTATTTGTTTCTAAAGACTAGAAAGTCTTTTTTGAAACGCTTGCACATTATAACTGTCTTCAGTGTATTAAATTATAAATTTGGAAGATGTTTGACGGCTAAATATATAGCATATTTCATTTTGTTTATTCATTTTGTTTGTTTCGTTCGCTTCTTTTGTGTTCGATTTTATCTTGTTAGATGTATTTTGAAATTGTTACCTCATATTTTCACACATGTACAACGTTGGCATTGATTTCCTTTTAATTGTCCCCATATAACAATTGTTAATTTTATTTTATTTATTAGATTTGAACGATTATTTTAATGTCTTCAATAATAAACACGACTTTTTATATTATTAAACAGAATTAATTTTATTTTGCATTTATTTTTTTGTTTTTAATTCGAATATTGTTTATATTTTTTGTTTTAAATTCGAATATTAACTTTTGTTAATATCCGGAAAAATTTTCGACGCGTAATTTTCTAAATATCCGGAAAATTTTTTGACAATTGACTTCCGAAAAAAAATTTGTTGACAAATGGTTTTGTTAATATACAAAAAAAAGCTTTTTTTAAAGGAATTTACTTCCAAATTCTGTCCTTTTGGTCTTTTAAGATGCACAGACTAAATTCTACAGATTTTCTTCTAACCCATATTTTATATTTTGATGTTTTAAGTGACTCTTTTGTACATTCACAAAGGTTTTAGAGGATGTTATTTCACTTCTGTTCACGGGTAAACTTCTGTCGCGATTACAATAATACTAATAATGTCCTATAGGCGTCTACCCTTTTGCATTTTTTATCAATTTGATCGCTTTTTTGATTCATACGAAAAACGAGCTCGACACTTATGGGAAATCCTATCTTATATCGATTTTCCTTCGTTAGGACGCCCCGCGTCCGCATCAGCGTTAAATTCTATGGCTTTTCTGGTTTTGTAAAATTTAATGTTTTTGTTTCTCGTATGGCATAAATATCTTACAAAATTTGCAGCAACTAAATGTATGCAAATGACATTGATCAAAACCTGGTAATATGTTATACTAACTTTATAGCACATATACGGGTGCGGCACTTTATTTGATAACTGAACTCAAGAGGTATTGCGGTAGGTCGATAATTCTAAATATTATACACTTTTAAAAATTTTCCAATGCATGATGTTTGCCTTACTAGAACATGACATGAAAACTGTTGAACAGATCCTTTGTCACCAAGGTCACTTGGACAACGATGTATTTTCTATCCTTTTCAGCTCATCGTTTTTGGTAATGATACGTTATTTGAAGATTTTGATAATGTTGCTCTTGATGTGGAGTCAGCAAATAACACGAAAAAGACCCACTTTCACGAACTACAGCTGACATAAGACGATGATTTCGGTGATGAAAAAAATAATGTTAATAATAGCGACCAGTTACGACAATATCGAAGATTACTTTTCGGAGCATCTAACCTGTGGACATCTTGAAATTACTTGGAGGTCTTAATATCAATATAATATTTATTTTTTGCTCTAAATAAGTTATACTACTAGGTTGGCTTATAATTTCTATAGATTATCTTTTCACATGAATAAAAGCAAATTTCACTAGTTATTGGTGTCATTAATATACTATAATTTGCATTTTTCTTCAAGTTTGCAAGCTCTGTGTGGTGTAGTTTCACTAATTTTTGACCAATCAATAGGAGCATTAATTGGCAAAAGAACATGTTTCGATGAAGTTGTTTCGGGATTTACTTCATTGTCATTCTCTCGCTTTGTATCTTCGTTAGCGTTCTCAATATCTGCGTTCATTTCATTATTATTATTATTATTTATTTCTATCTCAGCATCAATAACCTGAAATGCTTTCCAAGAATCCACACATAGAATAGACGATGGAAATTTCTGCCTGAATACAAAAGAAAGGCACTCATATAAAAATATTTACTAAATACCTAAGATTCCTAAATAATACCAAGTCCAATTTTGGGTTTCGCGTTTTTGCTGTACGATGCTTGTTCTTGTTTTTCTCGGTGTAAGATGCTTGTTCTAGTTTTTTTGGGTGTAAAGTGTTTGTTTTTGTTTTTTTTCGGTGTAAGATGCTTGTTCTTGTCGTTAGGTATGGGCCTTTGCATAATGTGAATAGTTCAATGCTAACTGTAGGTGTATACGAATGCTGCTCCGCGGATTGCAATATTGTTATAAACTAAATTTCAATATGTTTCCCTAGGAAAAGATAAGGTATAAGGTATACTATTGACAGGCATATATTTATACAAGCGCAAATGTATTGTTATAAACCGACATATGTTTCGAGAAATAGAAAATAATAAATGGAATGTTCGCACAATGTATATTGCGTAGTCCTAATACAATAAGTTTTTTTTTTCTATTATGTTATTTTTTCCGACGATAACACACCGACTGTTTTTAGACTTTTACTCGTAAATAATAATAATAATAATAATATTAATAATAATAATAATAATAATAATAATAATAATAATAATAATATAATGTATACATGTATAAAAAAGATAAGTTTTTAACATTTTATAATGCAAATTGATCCGCAGCAGTAATTGGACATAAAAATTAATCGCAGGCAATTTCGGAAATAATAAAAAGTAATAAGATGTTTGACATGAACATTTATTTTTTACGAAAGTTGTATCAAGACAGTTCTTGTTCCCACAAAACTAGGGTATAATTTTTTATATTTTATCACGCACATAAATGAAGAGTTATATTAGGGAACTGGTATTTAAAGCTCGACTCAATCCGATTGTTTTTTTTTTTGTTTCTCGTTAATACTTAAATAAAAAACTTTTGCTTGTATCAATCCTTGTTGTCATACCTGAATCCTTGTTTGACATACAATTGCTCAGGGTTGACATAACCAGCTCAAGACATAAACGCATGCTCATCGTAACGATTTGCAACACTCCATAAACATTGAAGATCATCTGCGTATAAAATGCTTTCACTGCCATTAAAACAATACTAGTTAACGATTCTTTAATGTCAACCCCTACCCGACTTGTATTCGCAACTAATAATGAGTTGAAATAAAAAGTATCTGAAGTGAGCGCGACCAATATCTGCAATTCCCTCAATGAGCGTCTGCTAAATCTGATCTGCTCGAATCTTCATCAGTTCTACTTCATTTTCGCGTCTTCTCGAACATGCTACTTTGTGCATACTCAACTTAGATACGACATTACGAGAGCTCAAATTCGCTATTCAAAGTACATCGTAAAGATGAGAAATATTTGAACAAATCTTTAATAAAATAAATTGGTACACAACTGCATGCGAATGCACCTGTTTGTTATTAAAATTTTCCAATTGGCTGGGGAACTAGAGATGAAATTATTTATACGAATATAAATCCTTTGATTAAGATTGGCTTATTTTAAAACACAATTAACACAGATAAAGGTGTTTGGATTCTTTTACGTAGCACGCACAAATTTGCAATTGTATGTAGAAGATTCTGCTAAACTAAGCGCGAGACCTTGCCCTATGAATTGAATTGAAATGATGTCTCAAGATTCTTCTTCTCTTGAGCTTCTATAGCCGACAGTAGCGCCAACGGTACATTCATGGTTTGGTCGTCAATAAGAACAATATCAAATACGTCCATATACCTTTCCAGGTTTTGCTCAACCTATTAAAAGCGTTAGAGATGAAATTAGATTCTTTTATTATATACATTTGCTTACGTGATCAAATAAGAATCCAATTTTAATAAGATTCGAAGAAGCTGGTACGCCTCTAGCCATGTCAGCATCTCCTATTGAATCACCCATGACTATAATATGATCCCGCTCATGCACTAAATCATAATAATCACTGCCTTCCAACACTGTTTCGTTTTTATTAAATGTATGAATCATGGGCTCTTGAAAACCATCCAGTAAGCAATTTCTGTACCGCAAGAAATTGGAGATCACCTTAACATTCGGCAATAACACTTTAGCATGCTTAAGTACTGATATCACAGAATTTCCAAGACCAGCGGAAAAAATCAATACAGGTATATTGAGGCGATAGAGAGTGTGGAATAATACATTAGACTGGTCACGTAGAGAGTCTTTGTACTTAACGGCAACGTCATCAATTTCATTTTCATCAAATGGGAAACCTCTAGAATAAAAAGGCATTTCATTCTGAAAGAAAGTAAATCTGCTTTCAACTTACACTAATAATTCTCCAGATTTCGTCCACCACTCAACCATATATTTAATTTTTTCTTGAATTGGTAAGTGAGGATCCACTTCGATGGGACGATACTTCTGATATAATTTTTCAGTTTCTTCTACATAACCTTTCGGCAAAGATTTACAAGAATTGAAAATTCCAAAACTACTTAAAACAGGTGTGCCGTCTGCAGTGCGCTGCTTTGTAATCGTATAATCAAAGTCGGACACCAATTGTAAACGTTGAGTACCTCCTTTTATGAGCGCATTAAGAATCTGTTCAACACGATCCACGTCTTTAATTTTGCAATTTGCACCACAAAGTGGTTTTACTTCCTCCAGACGTACAAAAAACTCATTAGTCTGTTTTTGAAACTGCATTTTGAGATGGGTATCCATTAATTCTATCACGTTAAGCGCTCTTCGCAAAGGAGACAATTAGTGGAGTAAGAGCGATTGCTGTGTATTACTTTTGACGTTATCTTTGTTTTCAGAAACAAAGCAAATTCTTTAATAAAATAACTTGAACTTAAATTATTTTAATCAATCACATTCTGATATACGCGTTTAGACAATTAAACTTACATCCGCTATTCTTCAGTAAAGATTAAGTTTAATGTTGCGTGTTAGCATTTTATGCAAATAAACTATCAAATGAAACAACCGTGAACTTTTCAAGATGATTAGTAATTAAGTAAATTGTCAGATGAAAGTGTTCATTCCATATGTTCCAAATGAAGAAAAGGAGTGAGAAATTTTAATAATATGAAACACAGTTCAAAATTTTTGCGATGATAGTGCCTCCATTATTCATATCATCAAAATTTATTTTATAAATCAGAGTTGGTATTAGTTTTTATAGGCAAAAATGAAGAATATGAACAATGCGTGCATGTGTACGATTTAGATCCAGATTGTCAGATCGGAAAATTCGATATTTTCAAAAACTATCAACAAATAACTCTTGTAGTGTGGCGTACGTGTGCCCACAAAGTGCCTTTCTCAAAATGCTAAGTTGCCTTTTATAATAGAAGATATCACATAAAGCAAATTGCTTATGATATCACATAAGGTAAATTGCAATAAACGCCGTATTGCCCAACAATCATATTATTGCTTATCATTAAGAATTTACTTTCAAATAGACAAAAATATGTAAAACTTTAGATTAGAAATAAGCAACAGCAAAACATCACTAAAACGCAACCATTTTATAAATATCAAGCTGAATTAATCTCATAAAAATAGAATTGATGATGCTCCACGCTGAATTTGATTTGGACTAAAAGTCTTTCCGGAAACAGTTGAGCAGTTTGATCTCGCAAAGTTTGGAAATTTATTCATTTACATGACGACCCTACATCTTACATCATAAAACTTTATACTATCACGAATTTGCAATCTCATCAGATTTTTTGTAATGGGTCTACATATGTTATTTTGTTGATATTTTTAGTAGAAAAGTTCGTATGCAAATTCGATATCATTTCCAATAACTTTTTTCTAGAATATTTGCAGCTTTTTAATATACGTTAATTCATAGCTACCCCACCCAACTGGCATATAATCGATCGAGAAACAACTTCGCATAAAAGAGTCTTATGTATGGTACTCAATTTAGAATTCCTTTTTGTTAATGGGTATAGCATTTTCATGGTATATTTATGTTTATTTTTGATACGGTGAATATGTTGTTTACCTTCGGAGCCAAGTTTATGCGATAAGCAAATACCGATATTAATAGCGTATAAAATCAGAACAAAAAATCAAATAAAAAATTGGATCCAGAATACATCCTTCCGCAACACCTGCATGTATGAATGGTAAATCAGAAAAGTGTTCTGAGTTAGCAACGCAGAAATATCTTTCAGACGAAAGGCTTAATGAATAAATCAAATTAACCTTGAGGAGTGAAAAACCACTAGATAGCATTAATATGAAAACCATCATACCAGACAGGATCGAAGGCTCTTCTAATGAAGACTCTAATAGTTGTTAATGATCTGGCTTTAAAAACGCTTTCGAAGATCTTGCTTAAAGAGCTCAAGGAATTAATAGTTTGTAGGATGTGGTTTTATCTTGTAATATATGTTAATGAATGAATTATAAAGTCACTGAGAGGAGAGAAGACTTTTGCGGTCTTCGGATTGTGTGTCGGCAAGTTAGAGGTAGATGTCATTATTCGTACGGTTAGGTTCACCATCAGAGCGTTAAATCTGACTTGACTGATCTGTTCTCTTTGGTTCAGCTTATCATTTTTAAGGCACTTTTAACTTTTTCGTATTAATAATAAATAACGCAAATTTAAAATTGGTCACTTATGTCGTATATATATGCACACATACATAAACGCAAACCTATATACGCGACCGTTTTCTATAGGCTGGGACAGCTCAGCCGCCCAGGGAAGGAAAACACAAGAAATTTCTATTTTTACAGGGACTGGCATTTTCCCTGTATTATTGGAAATTATTACCGTTATGTTTAGAAAATTACTAACAATATAATGTCGATATCAGAACGTGATATTTTAAGCCGTTAACGTTAAATAATAATACCTTGCTTAACGACTGCACAGCGTAGACTCTCTCCGACGTCTCGAGCGAGACTTCTCGCCCTCTCAGCTCGAGACCCCAACTTCAACTAACTCCTACTCTAAGCTTAACGTATCTTAGTCTATCCCTACTGCTATCTTAATCTCTTTTATTTTATTCCTATTTTCAACCTTAATCCATTCTTAACCTATGTTATTTATATCTTGGTCTATCCCTATCGCTATCTTAGTCTATCCCTACTGCTGTCTTAATCTATTCCTATTTTATCTTAATCTAGCACTGCCTTCCCCTCACCAGAGACGGAGAATCCGTGAGCCCAAAACGAGGGACGACTTTGTGTCCTCATAATACCTTACAAACCTTTAATAACATGCAAATCAGAAATATTTGCCTAATCACGGCACTGCCAATCTCTTTTTGTACATAACAGTGGAGACGATCTTTTATGCCTTTTGTACAGCTTGTATATTTTTTATATCGTACCTGTTTAGTGTGTATGTGCATATAAAAATTGTGTATATTTTCTTATGTAGGCTTTTTTTCGAAAATAAACTTACGAATAATGTTTTCTTTTGAGTGTGATTCAATAATATCTATTTTGATTTTCGGTGCGTTAATTTCTTTTCTTTATAATTTGTTTGATTGTATCTTCTTTTTCTCATATATTTTCTTCAACCCACTTCCATGCCAGACCATTTTTGTCACCTTATTTTCTTCGCCAAAATGAAATTCTTATAAATTTTTTATTGTCAATTCATTGTTTATCACTGTGCTTTTATTTTTGGTCCGAATTTCATATGAGAATTAACAAATTAAAATTTTGGAAAAGTAATCAAAATTACACCACCGGTCAATGACTCAAAAACTCTTTCTTTTTCTCTTTCCAATAATTTAATATTTTCCTTTTTCTTCATCAAAATTGCCCGCACAAGTTTTTGTCTCCCTTCCGACGTTAGTTGCAGTTCTCTTTTCACCGAAACGTTGTTCATTTCTCCAGAAGTGAGATTAACAATCCCAAGTTGTTGCAAGTTTGATAACTGTTGAAATCATTTGGTGATTTGTCTACATATAGAAATAAAGTTTTCCGAATTGCATATATTTGGAAAATAGTTGATTTTAATGCATTATTTAATTACGCAAATGAACAATAGGACTCCTTGATGAGGAATGTTTTTTAAAGCTATATTTTCTAAATCGTCTTAGTCTGGAGACTTCTTTGACCGTGAACTATGAATATCCAACACCTCATATGAAGTTGTGTGCAGTCGTACTACCGCAAATTTGAACATATCCTCTCTCGTAGGAGAGTTTAAGTTACAAAGTTCTAAGAATCTTTTTGCGAACGTTTGTGTTTTATCACCACATAAAGAATGCATGCCACCACGACAGTCAAAATAGAGTAATTTAAAGGTAATTAACAAAAATTGTTTATTGTTTAGTCAAACTAAAATTATGATGTTATAAATTAAACCAAAACTCTATTAAGAAAACTTATTGAGAAAATGGATTTTCTTAAGATTATGATTTAACAATATCGCGTAGATGATTGCCGTAATGTGCCCTTATAGAGTGTCGTGAGTAAATGTGGAAATTGAAAAGTCGGGAATGGAAATTTGTGGCAGTAATTAATACGATTGGAATCCAAAGACCAAACGAATAAAATAGAAGAGCTATGATTAAATACTAGCGCGGAATCAATAAGAAAAAAAAAAGATAATAAACATACCAGTACTTTGTTTTAATTAAAAACTATTGGAAAAGATCCCAACGCGCACGCACATAGGAGAAATTGTGCGTAAAAATTGTGAATGTTTTGTTGCTATTATTGTTACATTGCTCGAGAATTAAAAGTTTTATTCGTCATCAGTGATAACTAAATTTATAAATTTAACAGGTAACGTTTATGTCGCTGCTGTAGTTCACACAAACATTCATTGAACCACCATTTCGAGAATTCATGCTTTAATTGAGAAACGAGGTTCCATCTTGACAATACAGATAGCTTTTTAGACTGTCCATCTGAGCTGTAGGAGCTTTCTCCAATTAAGAGACGCTTTCAAGCCATTGCTGACATATAAGAAGAATCATTGAACGTAAGTGACGAAGGATAGAAATTCCATATAGCCTACAGTTTACAGCTCTAAAAAGTCAGTCAAACGGTGTCTACACATCAAATGAACATGTGAATTGTTGACTTTGCTGCTGCTTCCCACAATCCTCCAAAATGTGGAACCCTCGATGAAGTAAGATGGAATTGTATTCCCTTTGAGCTGCATGTCGAAACTACTGATTTTTTCCCATTTTCTGAGAAGATTGAATCAGAAAGTTCTGTCAATTTGTATATGTTTTTGTTAGCCGCTTTCTCCTGGTTTTCTAATGCATCAATAGTGGACCAAAACGGTTAACGTTTGTACGAATGAAGGATATCGCAGATGGAACTCTTGCTTATGGACGCCTTTTCTATTATTTTTTCACAGCATTGGCGGAGTTTTCCTACATTGTAAGTACTTTTGGATAGTTGTTGTTGTTGCCGTTATTCTTCTTTTTATTGGTCATAATCTCTGCCTTAATATTTCTAATAATGCTTATGGACTACAGTGTTTGTTTTCTTTATGCACCATCTTAAAGGATAATTTCACCAGAATGTCGTCGTATGCAGGAAGCATTGCAGGCTTCGTATCATAAGGTAAGGTCGATTCCTCAAATGATCCTCCCACTCTTATGATTTCCCTGCTGGCGATGAATAAGATGCACGGCTTGGAAATTATTACAACTACAAGGCTTTTGTAAAATCCATTAGGAATTAAAGTCTTCAACTTTTTCCTTGAGTAATTTTTGATAGAGAAACATTTAATAGACAGAATAACGCACGACATCGTCCATTATAGTTTTTTGAATCTTCATTTTCTGTTGTGACATCACATCCCCATCTTTTATTGTTTCGCAACTGCATAATCAAGTCTTCTCATTATATAGTTTTTCTTAGTTCTTTCTCTTTTTCCAAAAACTAAATGTACAATTCGACAAGCGCAATTGGTAACACATTTTCTTCATATTTCATAACCTTTTCCCTGGCACATATTTTGTTATGATAGCATTTCTTAACATAGAAAAATTTAGTTCTGCTAGGTATGTAAATTTCACAGTTTCTATTCTTATACGTTTTGCAAAAGCAAGTTTCTTATTTTGAAAATTTTTTTTCTTTCAAATATTTTGTCTAGATAACTAAACTACTAACTAAAGGTTATATAACTAACTAAAGGTTATATAAGATAACTAAAGGTTATATAAAAGTAATTGTAACCAAGTTTGCTTGTTTCGGCATCATTAGCAACTTGAATACGTTTGAACATACTCTTTTCAAGATTTTTATCAGGCACCTAGATCCGTCATTACTGTATGGTTTAGACAGTAGCTTATGGCAGACAGTAGCAACAGTTGACAGTTTAATATTTAATAAAAGAGCGCTAATCACCCAACACGTTATTCTCTAATCAAATTAATAGTCCTTCTGATTTTATGTACTTTTTGACCTTTTTGTATTTAAATTGTTTTGTATGTTAAATATAAAACTTGAGGTTTGAAAAACATTTAGTAAGAGTGTTTGTTAGAGCACAGGCAAATAGGAAATGTTGTAATAAAATTGATAAGAGTTCATTATGTTTAATGTAAAACTTTGTAAAAATATATCTCGTAAACTACTGCTTCTTTCGGCATACACCAATGCAAAGAGTTTTTTATGAGCGTACAGGCGTTATGCTTTATAGAGCCATACTCGGCCTGGCTTGTTTTTACAGAATGACTTCGGATTGCTTTTCTGTTTTTATAAATCTATCTCTCGGTATTGTCGATTGATTTTTCTTTATCTATTATGAGCAAAAGAACGACTTGAAAAAAGGAAAACATGAACAGTGGTGATCGGTTATTCTAAATAGATCGTTTATCGCCCTTTTACAGGTTAGCAATAATAAAGACCGACAGATAGACTTCTCCTGCTCCGCACACTTTACGTACCCCGCCTTCAGTAGTTATACAGCGCAAAGTTCTAATCTCAATTAAGTTTGCTTTCTGAGAGATGACATACGAGATTTTGCACATAAAAGATTTTTTATCACCGTGCCATTTTCAAAAGTAGCTTGGAGGTAAGCTGCAGCTCCAAGCTGCATTTTGGGAGCATTAGCAAACATATGCAATTGGGTGGTATAGTATATATCGAGATATTTGAACTATGTTTAATGTGACCAAATTTTCACCAAAATTTTCCCATGTTCAGTTGACGTCACTTGGAAGATCCTCATTTGATGTTAAGATAAGTTACCGTCTGTTGAATAAATATTTTTGCCCTAATTACGACAAGAGTCAAAAGTCCAAGTGTATCACAGAGACTTGCCAAAGCGGAGTTTACATTATAATCGTAAAAAGTTTGCTGCTTGTATAATTAACCAATGGGTTTCTTTTAATAGAGAAGAATACTAATGACGAAAAGAAAAGTCTTGGAGTCGAGGCGCCTTTACGTATATTGCCGACCGGTCGTCAGCAATAGTCACAACCTAAAGAAATTGATCATCCAAAATTTGCTTTCAAAAATGTTATTTTATCCTGATTTTGGCTGTTTATATACTAATTCTATATGTTTGTATGTATGTGAATTAAATATTGCTTACTCTACAATATTTACAACAATTATTTTGGATAAAAATATAATTGCTGAATTGCTCATTTTATTATTTTTGTTCAACAATGAACTTGCATATAGCATTGTTGCATATATGTTAATAACGATGGGGTTAGCCGAATTGCGATACATTGTTGAGCGAGTCGTAAAAATAGTAAAACAGTAGACGGTAAGTGTGTTGATTTTGTGCCCTTGTGTATAAACACACTACCGTTTTCGCAGAAATATTTGCTGGGTCAACCGTTATTTTAATGCACAAGTGGTCACATTTAGGTTGTCATATGAGACCCAGAGTGTTAATAGACTGTTTATCGCTGCCGTTAAGGTTGAGGTTTACCTGTCGATGATCTTTCGAAGCAATTGGACTTTATTTGTACACCATTTCCGACAACTAAATCTATGTTTACTTAAAATGTGCATTAATTGTCGTTGTGATTCAATTCAATCGGGCTATTTGATTCACCAAGTCTCTCATCTATATAGTATCTGAACACCTGAGACAATTTATTTTGTTTTCGTTAGCAATTTTCTGAAGTAATTTCATGGTCAAATAAAGGGCGGGTCGAGTGCCGTAGCTAACTGTGTTGAATTAAGAGATCTAGTCTGCATCGTCTTGATTTATTAAAATTTTTCGATATATGTTGTGTATATTGAAAATAGATTGGCCTCAACGGGGGGGCCAATGTACGTTAAATCATTAACCGAATAATCAAAATTTGCACGTAATTTAGCTGTCGTGCTATCTGGTTTTAAGAAACAATGATGGGGGATGAAGGAATTGGATATATGCGTGAAATTAATATCTATTTATGTGATGTGCTCCGTTTATTAATATACTTCCCTAAAATTAACGTATTGTGTTCTGGCAGTTCCGTTGGATCTCTTCAAGCAGAAGAAATTTGACAAAGAAACGACCACCGTTAGTGAGGGTTCTTTGCGCAAGGTGTGGGCCTCGCAAATGCTGTTCATCTTGTGAAAGTTCCTTCCTATGAGGTTGATCGCGCTCCATTCTCCATAACAGTAGCACCCTGCAGCATTGATTGGACCTTGATTTAGCGCCATTTTGTCATTGACAATCCAACCAAGAGGTGTGCTTAGAGGATTTGCTTTAAATATTTTTAACAATATAAAACTTAGTCTAATTTTATAACATAGTTTAAATAACTCTAGTTATAATCCAATAATCTAAATTAGCTATTAAGTGTGAACTGACAAATATTCTAGCGTAAGTAAAATATGATAATATAAGCTATGAGTTAAGTTTGCCGGTAAGCAACTTTAAATGACTGGTCAGTAATAAAGTAACGATAATAAAATAAACGTTGGTGATATCAACAAATAATTTTTCGTTTTTCACTTCAGAAATATGAATCAGTCAAATGATTGTGATTTGGGATTTCCCATTTTCAAATGTTAAATTTGTGGTTTGGCTGAGGAGATGTGGTTATTGGCAGAACAAATGCTTTCAAATCTCTTTCAATTGTTGTTTCTTGAATGGTACTCATCTTTGTCTGTTTCTAATGTCATCAATGCACAATGATGCCTCTGATGTAAACGCGCAAAATTTCTTAATCACAATTAGTCAGAAGATTTACTTGAGAACCAGAGTTTAATATTGCTCGAAATTCAGCTGAATTTTCATTAGCCGCTATTATTTTTACACTTGCTGTAAACAGTAAGACATAATTCTTTTGCCGAGGTAAGATATCTGCTGGAAGTTCTTCAGGACTCGATCTTACGTTAGTACTCGAGCCTGACGCACAGGCAAGTCTAGCACTTGATTTTAGGTGCAACAAAACATAGCCAAGCGGACATGTAGTTGCCTCCTATTGTAGGGAGGTGAACAATCAGTCTTTCAGTTTCTCCTGATAGATGAAAGTTTTGTGCGCCATGTATCGGCTGTTGGTGTACCATGTGGTACACTATCCTAAAACTGCGTCCTTCTACTGCATCCTTTTACTGTAATCGCCATCAAACTTGGTAATTGATACCTTTGGAACCGGCAAAGATGTTGGCGTAAGGCGTACTTTTTGACTTGAATGTTCATTAATGTTTCAAGAACAATAGCATTCAGCTTATCATATTTGTCCTAAATTCAACCAGTAGGATTCGGGTCCTGGTATCAATTCGTACTTTATAAAATTTTTGATGTTCATTTGCTTCGATAAACAAAACACAACAACTGAAATATCTCAAAAAGTGAAACATCGCAATTTCGGAAAAGGAACAACGTTACATCCCACTGCGGAGCTCATCTCACTCAAAGAACATTACTACACACTCCGACACCATTCCATTTCATAATCTGACAGTTTATTGTCTCTAAATCTCAATTCGCGGAATATGATTTGGCAATAAGGCCGCTTCATTTCCCTCGAAAGTGGGAAAGGGATATTAAAATCCCCAGGACCAAAGCTTATGTCCACACCAAAATAGAGTATAGTGTATTTATCCAGTCCACAAAATATGCCTTGCCAGTAATCGAACTTGGTCGAAATTTATATCATGATTACCCTAACCAAGAGATTTTCTTGTCTCTAAAAAAAAAATTAAATTGATATCTTCCGGTTCAGCTACGGCAAATTCTATTGCCGTCAATACTTCACTTAACAATATTTGTAATGTGTACGTCCGATCCGAATTGTCTGAAATCCGTGGGGTTGCTTCATCCCCTCTGGTTTCAACGAACTTGAAATCCACTTCTTAAATCTTCTTAAATTCGGCCTCTTACCTGATTTCTGCAAAATTGTGGGAGTCATGCTCTTTCACATATTCGACCAAATCTTTAACTCTCGTGTGTCTTTGGACACAGTCCATATAAGTTTTTCCGAGAATGTTTTAGCTTCCCACATCTGTTTGCAAGGCATTAATTTCCCGGATAAACCATATGTCGAGCCGATATTAGAATGCCGCAAATGTTGGCGTTTCGGCCACACTGATAAGTTGTTCCCATTGCTCCACAAATTGTCCTCAAAATGATAAAAAAGGCATTAATTGCAAGGTTGATCATCTTTCTAATTCCAAAACGTGTCCAACATACAAGAAAATTGCCAAATCGAAAAAAGACGCAGCAGAACATCTCAAACCATAAATCTACTCTTTCTGTCAGAGTACTTACGCACAGCCAAATAATCCAAATTTTTTAATTTTTGTGGATATCTTCCCTAAGTTGCCTCCTCCGAATTCTCACGCATCAATCAAACGAGCAAACACTGAATCTATTGTCTCAGTTCCAACAAAGAAGATGATAACTCCTGAAATCATCATCTCCCCTCCCAATACAAATTCTTCAAATCTCGACACTGTCATCACAGACAATATTTGTTCCGTTCACGAAATGAACACTGATTCTAAGACTTCTTCTAACTTATCTCAAATCTCTGACCGTATTCAAAAATTACATAATATCAAGCTCTCAATAATTTTCTACTATTAACGCCGCCACACGCTTACCTCGCAACGTTCACATGAGTATTCTTAATCAACGATCCCCTTCGGGTTCGTACGCCTATTGTCTCTCAATCAATAATAAAGATAGCTCAACTTAATTGCACTAGCATCCGTAACAAATTGTAACAGCTTGAACAATACCTTAAATGTAATCACATCTCTGTGACCTTTCTTTCTGAAAATTTTCTTAAGCTTCTTGATTCATTTTATATGAAGTATTAGAACTTAGCTAGATTTGATCGTACCTCCAACTCCTCTCATGGTGATGGTGGGGCGATCCTTATATCTAAAAAGCTTTCATTCTATCGCAATTCTAAAAGTGATTATGAGTGGTTACATTCCACCTAATTATAATGTTTCTGATTGTGCAATTAACAAGTTGTAATCTTTCAGATCTTACACATCTGAATTAATATGTGATGATTTGAATGCTCACAATATTTGTTGGGGTAGTCGCTTCTCCAATTCAAGAGACAAACAAATTCAAGATATTCTTGAAAACAGCATTTTAGTCTTACTAAATTATTGTGATCCTACTCATTTTGGTTCCGCCTCTTTGATCTTTCTATCTGTACACCTAATCTAAGTTCTCCGAGTTCATGGAGCACCCTTAACGACACCTTGGGTAGTTCTCGCTGCCTAATCGTAATTGGTCTTCATTTGCATTTTATTACCCGCTGACACTCCCATACCCATGTTCCAAAGTATATTAAACCTTCTTTATTTAACAATACTATCCGTAACATTTCAAATATCATCCAAACCAATGACTCTTCGGGTTGCTTCTTTGATACATTCTCAAAGTCTTTCACTGATACTCTGAACCGAAAGTTTTCTAAAAAATCCTACCCTCCTAATCCTTAGTTTAACACCGCACGCAATCGAGTCACCGCCAAACTTAGAGTCGGTGTAAATTAATGCAAAAGATCTCCTTAGAATAAATTAAAATTTTTGGCCGATATTAGAAAAAAAATTACTTACACTTATAGGCTAGAAAAACGTAAAAGTTGGAAACAATTTTGCGAAAATCACAATCTTTTAACGAGTTCTGTAACAAGCTTGCTTGACCTTCTGGTCCTGTAATTACCTCTATTTCACTCGATGACTTCTTCTTAAATGACCAGCCATTAATCTCTCAAAAGACTCAGCTCCGAGTTTATATGGTATTCGTAACAATCAACTCAAAGTCTTTAATATGGAAAATAGATTAATCTTGCTAAAAGAATTTAACCATATTCTAATTACCGGCTACATTCCCCCTTTCTGGTACAACTTCCAAACCTTCACTTTAAGAAAAAAGAATAACTTGCCAGTTAATATTAATTCGTACGGATGTATTGCCTTAATTTCCACCCTTATCTTCAATCTCCAATTTGGTTTTACACATTACCGATCCGCCCGAGACAACATTGTCGCTTTGTGGTCAGCAATAAATTCACCGTTTGCTGAGAACCACATTCTCATTGCTTGCTTTGTGAGCATAACCTCAGCGTTTGATTCTCACAATATCAATATCTTAAAATCTATCCTTGTCCTTTTGAAACTTCCTATCAAATTCTTTAATTTGTTATATAAGCTCTTCCTCTATAAGAACATGTTAATTAACAAAGATAATGTTTTTGTACAAAGGAGATCTTTTACAGGGACTATCTCAGGGATCTGTATTAAATCCTCTTTACTTTACTTTATATATTAAAAAAATTTTCAGTTTCCTTCCTGAAAAAATCTCAAGCCTGGGTTATGCGAATGATGTTTTCATTTTTAGTTCCAACTCTGATCCACAATTTGTGTAGGCGCAATTTGCAATCTCGATATTATATACTCTCGTCTTGAATCACTTCAAATCAAATTATCAGTCAATAAGACCAAATGCTTGGTCTTTTCAAAAAAAAAAAAGGGAGCTCACGGTTACTCCTTTGCTCATCTATGGTTCTTCAATTCCGTTTGTTAAAATTTTCGACTTTTTAAGATTTGTGCTTCACTCAAAACTTTTCCTCGCATCTTACATTTACAAAACTGCCAAACAATATTTTTAACTCATTAATATATTGAAATCCATTTGTGGTATTTCTTGCGCCTCTGATCCTTGTTGCATGATTAAACTGTATCTTGGCTTAGTCAGGCAAAATGAAAATACGCCTGTTCACTCTTATTGAACATCCCAAAGAGGGACTTTCTGAAATTATGCAAAATCCAATGGAAATGCCTTCGTGTGGCTCTTGGTGACGTGAATTCTACACACAATGCTTAGGACAGGTGGCAAATGCTATCTCCAAAAAAGATTTCGTTTACTAGCCAATTTTTCATCTAATAAAATTCTATCTTTCGGGAATCGTGCGGCCTTACTTTTCATTTATAACTTTATATCACTCAATTCCTCTCCCTCCTTCTTCAAAATTTTTTCTGACAAAACTAATAACTTCAAAATTTTAGCAACTGATGCACATAGCTTATTCAAAATTTCTCTTGGTTCTCAATATTTTCGACCAGTAATAAAAGTCCTACTATTGAGTTACTCCGGCAGAGATGCACAACCGTTACTCGAACTTGGTCAATAACAAATAGAAACATTTTTCACTCATCTTTGCTGATGGATCTAAGACCTATGTTGTAGGCAGCGGCTTTTGGTTTCCAGATATAAAAATAGAAGCCTACTTCTCAAATCTCTCATGTAGCACTATGTTTTCGGCTGAATATCTTGCAGTCTTAGAAGCAATCCGCTTAGCAAGTACTCGATCTCAAAAGAAATTTCAGTGTCAGACAGTAAATCTGTCGTATCCGCTTTATAATCATTTCCTTCAGGTAAAATTCATCCTTACATATTAGAAATCAGATCATTACTTTACAGCCTCAAGTCTGATACATTTTGTCTTCACTTTCTTTGGGTGTCCAGTCGCATGGGCATTCTTACCAGACAAAATTGGGTCTTCCTGACGATCTCATTGTAATGATCGTGTTGTGATTCGTGCAGATCCAAGGACAATCGACAAAAAGCATTCAGTTCTTTCTTGGTAAGAGCGACGGGATAACTTATCTTATGGTCGTCATTTATACTCTTTATTTCCGCAAATAAATAAAGCGCCTGGGTATATCAATTGCGGACTCAGACGTGACAATATTTGTCTTATTAACAGGCTGATGTACAATCGCACCCGATGTAATGATCATCTATTCAAAATTAACGTAGTAAACAACTCTTTATTCACATACATATAGTGGAGTCTTACAATCTCCTAATCATATCCTATTTGTCTGTCCGAATGATACCACTTTTATTCGCCATTGCACACTTCGCAAATTGAGTATATGTTGTCTTCGTGACCAAAGCATTCTTGACATTTTGCGTTCTCGCAATTTAACAGCTTACGTCGCAATCTTTTCTTTTTTCAAATCATGTCATCAAGGCATATAAGCGCTTACACTCAATTTATGAACCTACTGTCTTCTACACTTTTTTGCTCTCAAACCCATCAATTCCTTCGTATAACTTTTTATACTAATATACCGCATTAAATCTTACACATCGGAATTTACTCCTCGCTCTTCTGTTCCAACCTACGTGGCGGACGAGTAATACGCATACTTTAATAAAAACTATAAAAAAAATTACGTAGCGCACTTATAACACGCAAAATTAGAAATAAAATCTTTACTCAAATAATCACTAAAATAAATAAATAAAAATATCTTATACCAAATATAGCCGCAACTTTACTAAGGGCCAAACAAAGAACTCCGTGTTGCCATTGGGCCTTTTTCACGTGTACCATTTATTTTTCGGGTGTTAATTTGCTGAATAACCGAAGAAGGAGAACAAGACAAATATGTTTATTTGTTTGAAAGACAATATATTATTATTTATTATTATTACTAAAAATTAAGCCAGATAATAAATTCTAAGACTAAAGTCTTAAAGCACTAGCATCTAAGGCTTTCGGTTTTTATTTTTATTAATAATTATTATTACTAATATTGTTATTATTATTATTATTGTAAAAACTCTACCGCACTTGGGATTTGAACCCACGACCATTGAATTGCTAGTCGAAACTCTTGCCTACTCGGCCACTCAGGACAATGATATTTATTGTTATTAAAGATGATGAATAAGTAAATATGCAAGAATATATCTGTAAAAACAATATATCAAACATGGTCGAATTGAAAATCGTTCCTCTTTCCTTTCCATATAAGTTTTCGTTCACTACATCGGCAAATTTTAACATTACTTTTAAAATTTGTCATCTTCAGCTTACCGTATGGAAGAGCTACATCTTAGCGGAAACTCGTCGGTGGGTGTACTGGACTCTGAACCATCTCCACCAACGGTTCAACGTCGGAACTTGATTCAGCACCATGCGTGCGGTGAAGAAGGTAACCGAAGTAGAACTTGTACTAAAAGTCCGAACTGTGCTATTTGCAAGAGGCGAGGTAAAAAAGTCCTTGCTTGTAGAGACTGCTCTATTAGCGCATGTGACATTATGATCAGAATTCCGTCATGAAACTAATGCAAGTACACCTCAACCTATATATTGCAAATAAATGTACAAAGTTTGGATATAAACGCTGCTGGATAACTTAGATTATATCCTCACCAATTTTCAAAACTCTACAGCATTTGAGATTTCAACTCACAACAATTGAGTTGTTAGTCACTATTCTTTGCCTATTAGGCTACTTATGCGAATTTGCAATGAGATGAAGAATGCGTCGGTCGTAAAACGACCACTTGACAATATAGTTGGCAAACCTGCACATATGCAATTTGTATCGGTAGGAGATACCTATACGAAATGCTGCTACTTTTATATCTCTAGCTGCTATCTTTCCCTCTGTGCAGACCAAACAGATTTTGAGACAGTTATGCACACGCTATTTATGGATGGAAGGGGAGAAGTACAGCTTTCATTGACCACTTTAACTTTCGTATACGGCGCACCGGAAACGCGAAGAACGTGGAAGCTCGCTAATGTTTCAAATTATAATTTGCAAATTGTAGCTCAGCGAGCTATGTACTTCTTAAATAGAGCCACATGGAAAAGCAGTATGCTTGATAAAGAATCCTTCATGTTAAGAAAAATGCCAATATGTGACTTTGACAACAACAGAGTGAGTAGACAAAGGTAAATCAAAAAATAGACTGTAACAATTTTATTAAAGCTTAATTTCTCTGGAATTTAGTAAGACTACACCAGTCAGGAGGTCGGAATTCAGAAGATATAGCAGATACTCCTACGTATGGTAACCATGGTAACCTATGTATTTGAGAAGTAATGCGGGGTTGCAATGTCTATCCAAGAAACTCCACAGGCCGTTACATTCGAGAAATAAAGGTGCATAAAAGCCATTATGGAGACAGACGGATGTTCGCAACTTTCTTACCGGATGGGCTGATGTTATCTATGATGGTCTATTCTATACCCTACCTTATCTACGATCTACTTCGGCCCATACATTTTCCAGAAGTTCCACTTCGCACCCGTTTGGTTTACTTTCCTTTTTTTTTTTAGTTCAACAAAAAAAAAAAACCTTATTTATATCTACCATTTCTGTAAAGCTATAGCTGGGATATAATTTCTTCTTGAATGTTCAAGCAAACCTAAGAAAAAAAAAACAAAATATTTATATAAGTTTACTTATGGAATTATAATGCTTTACAAACATAAAATTATACAAAAAATACAAAAAAAAATATCGCTAAAAAAATTACCGGGCTTATTGACGGTACTGGAACGCTGCTTAGATGCTGCTGATGATCGTAATGCTGAAGGTGATGATGACAATGCAGTTTTTGGTGGGGTAACGTGTATAGATGATTATTTAGTACAATTGAGACCACGCCAATTTATCCAAAATGTTATGTAAGTATGTTTGTAGGTGTATGGATAATAATTTAAGCAGAGCGGAGTGATCACTTTTATTCCATTTTAAATCATTCTGTTGTGTGCCTTTTTACCTTCAAGGATACAGCCAATTCAGATTTCGGCGCTATACAAAAAATAGGTTAATATGACACGATAAAAGATTTGGTTTCATTACCGAAGAGTTTTTTTAAAAGTAATTATAAACGCTCATTGCTTTTTATTAGAGTGTTCATGATGTGAAAATATGAACGCAAAAATATTATGTTGTTATATTTTATTTGGAAATTTTATATGAAAAATTTATCTACAATGAATAACATATCCGTACGTCTGCGACACTTATGTGTAAAAAAAAAGGATGGATTCACAATGTGATGAAACTTTAATGTTTTCTCTTGCAACTTTGGTTTTCAATAATCTTACAGTGTTATAAAATTTTTATGTTTTCTCTTGCAGTTTTGTTTTTATCCTTATTTTGCAATAATCTTTTCGAATATACTAAATAACTCCATCACCTTATCAGTGCACTAACTAGATGAATGCGCATCTACGCTAAAACATAGGAAATCTATTAATATGTTGCTAGCTCACTTGTAAATAAACAAACGGATCGTTTCTGGGGCATCACAGATCATTGTTTTCTGCAATATTTAATATAATTTTTTTCATCACTTTAAGCTCCATTTTTATTGATTACTAAATTCTTTGATCAACTCGCACAAGCTCCCCCAGGAAAAAAAATGAAAACCGGAAATCTAATGCATCACCAACTTCTTTCTCTGGGACCGTTAAAAGTCGTTATAGAATTTAATAAACACACCTACAACTCTTTCAGTACATAGGAGGCGTATATTGGTGGAGTAAGAAACGAGGCCTCTCATAAGTGCCAAAGTTGTGACCGCAGAAAGCGCATTCTCCAAACTTCTGAAAGAGATAAGCAGCGATCTTTGACGATTGGCCAATGAAGTAAAAGCGAAAAGGCCGAAATTTATAATCAGCTTACACAAACAAAAAGGAGGAAAATTTAGCTGACACGCTTTTGCCGCAAAAAGCTGACCTCCAATACATATATAAGATTTGTAACATGACCAATATAAAAGTCAAATCAATTGAACAACTATGTGCAATCGTAAGCCAGATTCACGAGAACACCGAGTATAGATGACATCTATTATTGCGTAGTAGCAATCGCAAACCGAAATGTTTGCAAATTTGTATAATACACGCCTGAGGAAGTATATTTAGCAAATTTTGCGGTGGCAACTGGGCTTTTCTGCCAACATCGAATAAACCTGCTAGCGATCCCTTAGTGTATAGCCCTCCATGTGATCGGTACAATGGGCAAAGTTTATAGCGATCAATTTGGAATCGCACAAACGAAGTACTAAATAGAAACGACGTATTTGTATTTAGGAAAAAAGATGCTTCGTAGGCAATACGGCTACAGTAACAATTGCAGCCGCTACAGCTGTAGACGAGAATTGCTAGAAGGTTTACAGAATTTTGCTGTACAGCAACGCTGAGTACAAAAAAGGTTTCAATTCCGCTAGCATTATGGTCAGAAGAATGGAGAAATATAAATTTATCAGTACTTTATCACCGTTGCCTGTCCGGTGTCTTCTGAAATATATTCATCCCTTACGCCACAGTCTGTGCTCACTGCGTGTCATCAACTTTAGGTTTCGTAAGTTCATCTTGTCCCACCTTAGCAAAGCAAGTACCGTCTCATCTATCGCATTGAACAATTAAAACATTAAAAATAATTTTCGAGTTTAGAAAAATACATTAAAAGTAAGACTAATACATAAATGTCTTGCGTCTTGAAAAGGGTAAAATATAGCACACTACATCCTCTTTTTAAATCAATATTAACCATCAATTAATGCTTCTAAGAATAGACCTAACAAACGTTAAAAAACATCCGCCTTGTCAACAATTACCATTTCAACAGTGATTTGAAGGTCGAATAGAACGAAGGCAACCATTACCAACATGCCTATAAAAACCCAAATATGGAAATTCACCATATCCTTCAGATAACGACCAAAATGAGAATAATAGCAAGTTTATGATGAATTGGATTAAACCCAGTCATTATCATGGTAGGAATTTAAACCCAAGACAAATAATAACGAATATAAAATCGCCTGTATTGCGCAATTGCAGGAAAGCACTAGTTACCGTTGTTATTGACCCGTCCACCCTTATGTAAACTTTGTGTGTACAGTGAGTGACATTTGACTTTCGTTTCGCTTATTTATAAACACAACCCTTCACCATTATAGTTCCACCAACCTTTGGTAAATGCACCAACGAAAAATTACGACTAATAAAATAACCGGCAGGCCTAAGAGATTGGCATACCTGAAAACAAAAAGTTTAACGAAAAAGAGGAGGAAGACCAAGATGAAGAGACAAGGGCTTGAGGATCTGAAAGCTTTGGTTATATGAAGTGATCGCGAAAGAAATCGTGATTGTTTATTTTATAGTGTGAAAAGAATGGAGCTTGAGAATACAGCAAAT
This sequence comes from Glossina morsitans morsitans, assembly GCA_001077435.1. Taxonomy (NCBI): domain Eukaryota; kingdom Metazoa; phylum Arthropoda; class Insecta; order Diptera; family Glossinidae; genus Glossina; species Glossina morsitans. The sequence continues at coordinate 66,432 of CCAG010006200.1, forward strand.
GTAATTAATGCGATAAAATGTTTTAAAGTTCGGACAAATCGAAGAAGAAACTTTTTAAATTTGTATCCTTCTTTAAGTATTGATGCAAAAAAAACTAGTGATTGCAAAACAAGAAGAAAATAATTAAATTAATATAGATTAACCAAAATAATCTCCATTAATTTTGTTTGTATAACGACAACAATACAATCATGTGCCATACATAATTTATGCACCTTTGGAAAAAAAATTTTAAAAATATTAATATTATATACGTCAAATTTCCATATTGCAAATCATCCTTACGTTCTCTATAAGGCAACAACAAAACTTTTATTAAACTTTCTTTTGGATCATACACTTATCAAATTAGACTATATAGATTCGATTTGTTTAATTAATTTCACTCGTACAGATCTTGTATTCTCAAAAGTCAGCTATGTGCCTACTTTTCTTGTGCTTATAAATTTTTGCCAATTTTTCGGTTTGTTTTAACTGATTATTAAGCCTTGATTAAGTATAATTTGCCGTAAATAGCGGTTCACAAGTAAATTATTTTGTGTAGTTATATATTTTGAATCGCTATTGTATTGCGATATCATTTTATTTTCTGCTTTTTGTGTATTCTACTCTGTGCCTTTTCTTTGTTGTTGGTTTTTGGAATTAATTTTTAGTTTGTCTTCTAAGTAATCGAGATTGATGATGTTTAAATAAAGGTTTCAGTGCAATTGCAGGTTTGAGAACCTTTCGTTATGTACGTCGTTTGTTTATTATTTTCATTAGTTTCACCATTCTCTTATATCTTATTTTTGTTTGTTCAATTTCTTGTTTTTTTAATTTTCTCTTTTCTACTGTTTACTAAACCTATTTCTGCACTCGCTATTACAGTGTTTTCATAGCGCGCAATTTATATGCTATTTCAAGTTACCATTGCAAGTAATTAATAAATTTTAAAGGCCGTATCCAAAATTGGCCCTGAATCGGATCGTTTCATTACCTCCTGGCTTTGTGATCGATACTGCCACATGAAATGTGCTGCTATAATATCTATGGCCGAGCAGAGGGCGCAGTCTTAGATTCAACGAAGGGTTTATATTGGTCCTGTCCCAACTACAAGCAGTGTGATATTGACTTCTATAAGCTTGTTACAAGGATAAAAAAAGGTTTCTTTGAATAAGATAAAGAAGTCACGGCAATGGCTGATAAATTTGATAAACTTAAAACAACGTTCAATGAGCGTTGCTACTTAGAACAGTTAGCATCTCCTCAAGTTCGTGCGAGACCAACTTGCAGCGTAGTCTGCGGTACTTCACCTTCGTGTTTGCATGCATCCCTTACATCTGTCCATGCTGTTCGCTGCCATTCCTCACCGCTACTAATAAAACTTGTGGATCTACCATTGGCAAATCCGGTTAAAGTATCGACAACTTGATTCTTTCCTCCAAAGAACATCAGCATTTCCCCTATCGCAAGATAAGCCAGTAATACAGCCCCCACAACACTTTCCATGTTTTCAGAAAAGATCAATTAAAATCGTATTGGCGGTGGTGTTTTCATTGCCATATCAGTTGTCTTCCAGTTTGTTTGAATTTCCACTTCCTCCCAGCGTCGAATCTATTGTCACTTGTGTGAATGTTGGTAATAAACATTTACACACGCTGATGTTTTTACTTACACAAAACATGTTGCCCTCATTTATAGTGTGGCAGAAGCATCGAAACCGGCTGATATAGTAATAGCGTTGGCGGACTTCAATTTTGCCCAAGTCGCAGTGATAATTCCTGCTGCATGGTCCTCACTTCAACGTCTGTTAGAGCTATTGTGTTTTTCAATGAATTATTTGATCGTAACTTACTTCAATACAACTGTGCTCCTAATTGTGATAGCAGACTGCTAGATCTTTGCTTTGCGAACTTTCCGGGGATAGTTGTAAATCGCTTTGTATTCTTTACTTTACCTGAGGATCCGTATCGTCCATCAATTTATATTTCTTTTTATCACAGGTATGATGATCCCTTGAACTACTCTAACGTACCAAATCCAACATTCTTCAATAAATATTATGATTTTAACAAAACTAATACTGAAACCTTACTGTCTTCGTTCTATAATGTAATAAACCTAGTTATTTCTGCATGCGTTCCGATCAAACAACTTCGTTCTCGAAGTAGATGCCCGCCATGGTTTAACAAGACAATTAAATATTACAAAAATAGGAAAAACAAACATATCAAAAAATTTATGAAAACTGGTTCTGCTTACGACTATTTCGCCTATTCTGTATCAAGGCATAGATTTAATTACCTTAACCACCAAAATTACTGCAGATATCTTCAGTTGATTACTGTTTATTAGTTTCATAAGTTTGTCAATTCCAAAAGAAATATTCCCATATCTCCCTCATAGGCTTTTTCTAGTGACTCTCGCACGGATGTCGTATATACTGATCTTAACAAAGTGTTTGACTTAGTTAACCATAACATACTGGTTTTCAAGCTCCAGGCCTCTTATCTGCATAGCTCTTATCTGCATAACAAATCATTCAAGGTTCTGTTAATCTTCGTCACCTCGGATACGTTTTCCGTGATGTCTGGCGTCCTTCAAGGAAGCCACCTTGGACCCCTTTTATTTAATTTATGCGTTAATTGTCTTCCATCGGCGATTAAATCTAGCCAGATCTTCATGTACGCTGATGATATGAAAGTGTATTCTTCCATCTCTTTGGAATCGCAATCGTATCAGCTTCAAATTTGTGCTCATTACATTTTATGATATTAAAAAAAAGGAGGAAGTCGTTCAATACTGAGTGTCTCATTGATTTAGAGGTTCTATTTAACCAAATATTACATTTTAACTTGCACCTTGAGCAAGGTCGGTGCTAGGTTTCATTAAGAGGTGGTCCAGAAAGCTTAAGGATCCTTACGTTACAAAAAGGTTACACATTTGCTTAATTAGAAAATACTTGAGTCTGTTGTGTGGTCTCCTTCCTATGTAGATGCAATTGCATCAGTTCAAAAATAATTTTTGCTTCTTTGGAATATGCTATTTTTTCAGATGATGTTTCTATTGGTGCCCATGTAAAAGATGAAAGATTCGGGAGGATATTGCCGTTTTTATCGTGACGACACCCACGATATGATGCGTAAGTGTAACATGAGATTTCAGCTTAACAATATTGTATCATTTCTTTTTTTCTAAAAAAGAACGCAATGCGGGATATTTTTTAACGTCATTTTTGCCGGTTTCTGGTAATGGGAGAAAATAAAAGAGATCTATTTCGTATAAATGGTTATAGAGATAAATTAAGAATAGAGGTTAAATAAAAGAAATGTGAGGATTATGAAGGATTAAAAAACTGAAAAAAAAAATTCGAAAAGACTTTAGGTACATTTTGCTTACAAGAAAAAAAACATGAAACACAGAAACAAAAAATGGCTAGGGCTAACTGTAATAATACTAACAGAATAATGTACCATCAATATTAATTTATTTAAATTAAATTTTAATTAAAAATTTGAAATAGAAGATATACAGAAAAAAAATACAAGTCATTTGCATAAGGAATACAACCAAGAAAGAAAATATAAATCAAGAAATTGCTTAGGAAAATAAGACAACAAACGAAATTTTATTTATATTTTTTTTAAATGTGCAATGACAAGAATAACAATAGAAAAGCACAAATAAAAAAGAAGTCTTCAAATCAAAGAAGTTTACGTTGTGTATATGTAATTACTAAAAAAAAATAAATTGAGTTTAAATTAGAATAGCACAGAATAGCTAAATAATATATGCTAAATAGGAGAATCTCCTTCTTACAATATATGGTTTTGTAGGAAGTAATATTTATGTACATGAGTGAATGAAAGAAGATTAATAAAAATAGAAAAAAAAAAAACTAATTCTTCAAAAGTCGCATAGGGGTAGGAAAATGCTGTTCTTTTAGTGGTAACAGTCTGAGGAGTGTCAGCGAGCCAAAAATATAGAACCCCTCGCACGTCTCGCGAACTAGCTAGCTGAGGAACCGTCGGCAGCAATAGAACTTGCTGTAGATCTATCCGAAGCAATTATTGCAATATTTTGTTTTGAGAAAAAAAAATCTTATAAAGTTAGGGTAAGTGTGGTGTAAATTGTTCCCGAGCTCTATAATTGTGGCAATGATTTTAAAAGTCAAGAGTTTTGTGTTTTCCAAAAGTTAACAGCGTGTACTTTAGTTTATTTTGAGGTATGTTTGCAACCTAAACTTATTTTAATAAATATTTAGGTTCGAATTAAAGATGTAAGGTGTGTGCGATTTCTTTACTCTGGAGTTTATATATTAATGTCATAACAGAATATAACATAAAGATTGACGTTGATTTCCCCGATAAAAACAAAATTTTATAAAAATTGTACTTTATTACTTAAGAGATAAATTTCTGTAGATGTAGATTTCTGCAAAAGTTTCACGCACCAAAAGTGGGACTTCTCTGTTGACGTATCAGAAACGATATAGAAAGAACACTTTGCCCGGGATAGATTTGGTGGGATATTAAAGACAGCACAAAAGCATGGTTTTAATTAAGTTAATTAACTAAGTAACTTCTTGTTATGCTCTTTATCTTCTTGTGAGGCGTTATTGGCTTCTTTTGCGCTCGCAAATTGGATTATAATGAAATAAAAGATATAAGGAATAAATCCGCGTTTGTGAAATACACATTACATTACACATTACATACATTTGATTTTCACAAGCTGATTAAAAAGAAAATTTTGTATTTTAAAACACCATGCATTCTTTTTAGATAAATTCGTATGTTAATGTATAAATATAAACGATAATAGAATTAAGTTAATCTCAATCTTAGTGCCAATAAATACAAAATTCGATAGGCTCCTCTAAATTTGTCAGCTCGACAATTCTCTCTTTCTCCACAGTCAGCGCCACTTGCTCACAGGACCCTCCTCTGGTTTTTCGTAGGCACGATTTACTTGCAGTGAATTTTCGTTGCAACTTGCATTTTTCTTATGGCCCTAACTGACAAAAAAACACGAAAACATTTCGACAACAAAAATTGAGGTTCAGAAATAATGCAACTCATCGGTCGTAAATTTTTATTTGGTTCTTTTTGTTTTTTTATTAAAAGTGCTTAGCTCATTTTATTTCGTCTGTTTTTTTACATAATTTTGTTTCTATTTACTTGTGTATGATTTCTTTATTTATTATGTAAACAATATGTTCATTATTCACAGCTGTCATGCCAATGGTGCTCAAGGTACGCCTTCCAATGGAAGGCTAATAAAAAAATACGTAATTAGTGCCCTGTTCCGGCATTGTTACCGTTCAACTGTCAATTTCTGTTTATATTAGCCTGTCATCCTTACCGTCACTATCTGCCCATTATTTGTCTTTTTGATGTGGGGGGAGTGTTTTCTATCATGTGCTTGTTAGTCTCTAATAGCCTTGGGAGTAATTGCGTTTCTGAAAATTATTCTTCGCTGGAATTCTTCACATATGAGGCAGTGTTCAAGGGGATTATCACGTATCTAAAATTTAGCTCACATTTTCGGCTGGACTAGGATCTCGTATGCGATAGCATTCATCTTTGTTTGACGACTATTTGGTTTTTTGGGATCACGTACGGATAGCAGCTGTAAATTACATTCTCATACTTGTCAAATTACGCGCAAACAAAATTGCTCACTTTTTGCGTTAGTATTGGTTGTTCTGAGAAAGTATTGATTGTGTAACATTGCATTTATAAAATAAGATTTTGAATAATTAATTAATTAATTATTACCTCGAATGCATCTATGACAAATTGAACCTCCTCTAGTTTTTTACTTAGAAAACTTTACGTTGCCTACATTCCGTCGGAATTTTTCAAAACTCATAGGTTTGTTCCCACTCGCTCGGATTTAAGGGAGCCAAATTTCTGCAAAATTGCCGAAGTCATGCCATACGACAAATGCGATTCAAGTAACAATTCCCGCGTGCCTTTGACCACAGTACACAAAAGTTTTTCGGGGAATGTGTTACATCCGTATATTTGCATAGAAGGTCAAACCGTACATCGAGCTGGTATTACAGTGCGGAAAATGTTAGCGTTATGGTCACACTGATAAAGTCTATACTCGTTACAGGTCGCTTTGCCCTTCCTGTGGCATAAAGCATTAAACTTCATCGTTGTATGTGCAAATTAAAAGATGTATTAACTACAACGGTGAGCATGCATTTTATTCACAAATATGCCCTTCTTGCAAAAAAATTGTAAATTCCAAAAAAAGCGGTTCAAATCGCTTTAATTCTCATGTTTACTCCTTGTCCTATGTTCCTACGCTCATCCAAATACCAACCTGTCCCTTTCACTCGAAAATTTCCCTAACTTGTCTACCACGGATATACCCACGACTCTCAAACGATCCAATCCGAAGACTGCTGTCTTGCCATATAGAAAGTCGTTAAATCTTGAGACTGCGGTATCCACAACAAATAAAAAACCGTTGGATCATGAAATAACTACCGATCCTATCAAGATTTTCTTTATAAATAAACCAAATAAACTGAAATCTGCACTATTACTCCCTCCGCCACAAGTTTATCTCAAATTCAACAGAATAATTTTAATCAACTATCTTTCTCGGATCCGCTGACTAATTCACTTCTGGTCAATAATGAAAATAGCTCAACAGCACTAGTGTCCTAATAAATTTAAACAGCTGGCGTGTCTTTCTGGAACTTGTCTTAACTTAAGACTATTACATTAGATCGTAACTCCAACAAATCTCGTGGTGGTGATGTAGCGATCTTCATATTTAACAAGCTTTCTTTTTTTTTTTTTGGGATGTTGAGTTGAGATGGACCAAGCCAATAATTTTGTGACTTATATGTCCAGATAATAAACAGTCGTAATTATTGGTAAGAATTATATATAACACACAGCACAAAAAAAGCGGCGATCGATTGTTGAGTTGTCCAAAGTCAGAGAAACAGAAGAAAACATTGTTGCAAACTTTGGCTGAAAACAAAGCAGGAATATTATAGCAAAAGAAAATGATTGAACGCAAGAATAATTTAAAACGATAAATTCGCTTTTCTAGAAGACCATCATATAACTTGAAGAAGTTAAAAGAACCTCTAATACCATCAAGCATGTAACATCTGAAAATGAGACGCTCAACAGACTCGATAATATTGCAAACTTCACAAATATCACGTGGTATAGCACGAATAATTATTAAATATACTTTATCTTAAGTGTGACTGCTCATGAGTATATAAAGAATTTTTATTTCCCAGCAATTAAAAGAAACCTCTGAAAAGGGTTTGAATTAAAATGTGGGATTTATTTTATAGAAAAGGCCAATTGCCTTTTCGTTTTCGTGCACAATCTCTTTAAATTCTTCATTTAGTTGTTGAAACATGTGGTTGCGAATTGCCCGTATTGTTTCATTGGTAGTGTATTTGATGGAAAATTGTCCAATCAACTTGAGCCATTTTGCATGAAAGTCGGCTTTTACATTTAGAAAAAGACCGCAATGACCAGGTACTCAAACAAGGTGACAATCATCCACTTGATATTCATGTAACATCCTGTGTGTATCAAACACACATTGACTCTTTGCATCTCTTTTATTTATTAGAAATAGAGCTGATTTGCTATCCGAACGAATAACAATTCTTTTGATACCATCAGTAACAGCCACCTTAATAGCATGTCCGCTGACAAGCAACTCAATAAAATAATAAAGAAGAAGCTTTTTTTGACATAAGATCATCATACATTAGAAATTGGCCTTCTGCTTTGAGGTAGAGATCGATTCAAGACTGTTCGTGAAGACTCTACATTTTTTGGTAAAAAAATTCCAGAGAAGAATTGAATTTATCTTGTTAGAAATATGACGCAATTTTTGATAATAAAATGTGTAGCTGCAAGGGACAGTATCACTGAGAGATTTAACTTTTTGAAAAAGGGAAGGATTCATTATCTTGACTTTAATTAGCTCCTTGGCAGTGCAAAGAGGAGTTCTTTCGGAAACGGGCCATTCACTAGAAATGAGATTGAGAATATGTTGAGGAGTTGAGGGGGTCAGTCCAGTACAACGCTTTAGCATTCGATTTTCAAATGTTTGCATACGTTTCTCAATATATTTTGGGAAGTAGCAAGATGTAGAATATGCAAATTCAATCTTAGACCTGACTAAAGCTTTGTCGATCCAGATTGACAGTCTTTGAAGCCTTTCTCATAATGTTCGCTTTTATCGAGAAACGATGAAAAGATGCATCCGCAGATCCAATTAGGAAATCATCTGCATATTGAAAAATTTGGGTTTCGTCGTCTTGAAGATTATGCAAAAAAGCTGTGTGTAGACTGAAGAGTATGGGGCTCAAACAACTGCACTGTGGAATACCACCATACACTTCAACTTTTTCTGTACCCATTACCAAAACGCGCTTGGATAAAAAATTTAGTATCTACAGACGTATTTGAACAGGAATTGAAAAGTTTAAGAAAATTCTACCAAACTTAAGCAAATTCACACAATCATAGGCTTTGCTGATGTCGAGTGAAAGCAAAACAACTATTTTACCAGCTTTTTTTAAACTAGCTATGAGAAAAGTTACTTCATTAACCCACATATTCGTAGATTTGAGTTTTTGATAGGCATAAGAACGAGCTGGAATAATGTTTCCAGTTTTCAAGAATTCTATTAGTTTTTCCTTAACCATGTGGTTGTTAATCTTAATGAACTCAGATATTAGCGAAATTGGTCTGAAGTTGCTGAAATCATTTAAGTCTTTACCTTAGTCTTAGCCTCAGGAATGGGAACTATTTTGATGCATCGCAAATCTGAGGATGTAAAGTTAGTAGACCAGCAGTTATTAAAGAGGATACTTAAGCTTCCTCCAGTCAGTGCCCTGACTATGGAATACTTGACTCCATCACAACCTGCTGCAATAGCCCTCTTTCTGAAATGTAATGCATACATTAGCCCACACAATGAAAAGGGCGTATTGTTGAGGAAAGAAATTGACGCTATTGTAATCGGATTGGTACTTGGAATAGAGCTGTTGAGAATATCCAGGTGTCTTTTATTGTTATGGTCATTCCACACAACACAACAACAATTTGCGACTGAAATGTCGATGACCATTGATGTAATTCCAGAGAAAACGCCATTACCACATTAATCCTTAATCGTAATGGTTCTATGTGTCCTTTTCGCTTTTCTAACTGCAGACCTCCATTCCTTCAGTGTTTTTATATATAATGGATTACTGGATTGGCATATTTACTCATTTTTTTGCTTGCAGCTTGGTATGCAGGTTCAGGTGAGAAGAACTCAATATCAGAAAAGTTGGTTCTAACAGACTTTATCATGGACTAAAAAGCACTTTCAATTAATGATAAGTCGGAAGGAAGATCAACTTTACACAGACGGTCCATAACGAAGTCGCGTGAAATCAAATTTTCTATTTTTTAAGGGAATTGTTGCGACTGTGAAATAAAATGGGAGAGTCCTGGCCTTTGCCAATGGAGACGTTAGTCATGTTCAGATATGAGAAAATAGTTGAATTGGAAAAGGTTAGATTAAGGACACTGTTCGCCGTGCGACCATCCACGTTACAGTGAAACGTAGTATTACCATTATCTAAGACATTGACACTGCTGGCGTTTACTGGTATTTACGTGGATCTGTGTTGGTTGAGACTTGATCACCATACGAGAAATGCCTAGCATTTAAAGCTCCAGGTAGAATCACGTTTTGTTCACCATCAAGAAAATCACATCATCTCTGAACCTCATCACAAAAAGTTTGTACATCAAGACTGGGTGGTGCATGATGTTATGAAAAGGTTCGGTTTAAAATTCAAGATTTTGATTTTTAATGTCCACAGCAGAATTGTAGGGAATATGTCTGAAATGGACGCCTTTCTTAACTAGTATACTAACACCACCACAACCGTCATCTCACCATTTGGTGGGTGAAGTATAATTGAAAACTTTAACTAAAAAAAATTGCCATCTCTCAGAAAACCTTCACTTAAAATGCGGAAATCAATTTAAGTAAAGATCCAAAAATGATAAGTTACGCCGAACGCTTTGAATATTATATTGTAAAAACGGGGTCATGCTTTAAATAAAAAAGGAAATTCTTCTTCAAAATCCTTGACAATATGCAGAGTGATCATTGGACGAATACATCCTTTAATCGCAGAGATTAATCTATCAAGTTCCGAGGAAAGCAAAATGTTGTTCGAAATTATTGGCCACTCAGGTCTTGTTACAGACGACTTGAGGGGTGAGCTGGGACAATGGTTGGGAGGTGTATTGGAGAAGGTTTGTAGCATACTTAAGGCGCTCTCAACTAAATGTGAATAGATAGCCGAAATTTGGGGATCCATAAGAGAAATTTGTCCTATAGAATTTTTATAATTTGTATGTGTTATAAGTGGAAGTGTGGTGTAATGAGTAAACTTACAGTAACAAAAAAGCAATTAATTAGAAAACATTTTAATAATTAAAATAACCAATATGCATAACAAAATTAATGACAAATATGTATATGACAAAATCTCTAATTAATGTTTATGTAAAAAAAAATGTGAATTAAAAATTAATACTAAATAACTAACTTAATTAATAATATAATTTAACTCACCTACTTACAAACTCGCCGAATGTACATTCGTGTTTTTAATAAAAGAAGAATTTTTATAATAATTTTTTTTATACAAAAAAAAACTAAACAATTAAGAGCTACTGAATTGATGTAGTCGGTTTTCTGGCAGCCATATTGATCTCGTTATTATATGAAATGTATGTCTTTGAGTTTGAGTTTGCAGTTGGCATACATTGGTAATGTAAGGATCATTAAGCTCTTTGCACCACCTCTTTATAAAACCAAGCGCGGACCTAACTTTGCTTAACGGCAGCTCAATGTGTAAGTTAAAACTCAAATTATTGTCAAAGAGAACGCCTAAATCTGTGAACGAACTCCAACTTATGCGAATCTATGAAATACTGGGTAATGAATGACTTCTTTCTTGAGAAAGAAAGCTTCTTACATTTATTTAGGTTTAGTGTCATATGATTTAAAGAGCACCGTGCAACCAAGTTATTCAAGTCACTTTGAAGCTGATGTGATTGCGATTCTACAGAAAAGAAATAAAACAGTTTCACATCATCAGCATAGATTAAGATCTGGCTAGATATAATCACCGAAGGCAGGTCATTAATGTATAGATTAAATAAAATGGGTCCTAAATGGCTACCTTGAGGTACACCAGACGTAACAGGGAATTCATTTGAGGTGGTGAAGTTAAACGAGACCATGAATGATCTATTATGCAAATAAGAGCTTATCTATTTAACTAAGTGGGAGGGAAGCCGGAGGCTTGAAGTTTAAAGATAAGTGATTTATGATTAACCAAATCGAACGCTTTGCTAAAATCAGTGTATATGACATCAGTGCGAGAGCCACTAGAAAAAGACTTGAAGACAAGACAAGTCAGCACTAACAAATTGGTGACCGTAGATCTACATTTTCGAAAGCCATGTTGGAGTGGAGAGATATAAGATTTGGTGACAAAAGCCAGATGCTGAGTCACAATACTCTCGAATAGTTTAGGCAAGACACTCAACTTAGCGATGCCTCTAAAGTTCTCAACAAGTTGTCTACTCCCACATTTTTGAATAGGAATGATAAAACAACTCTTCCAAGACAAAGGGAAAACACCTAGATTCAAGGACTGATTAAAATCTGAGAGATGACGTCACATAGCTCAGCGGCGCAAGATTTAAGTACGCATGATGGAATTCCATCAAGTCCAGGCGCACAATTGTATTTCAGAGAAGTCAACCCATTAAAAACGTCGTCATCAGAAATAACCAATTTAGGTATAGAAACCAAGTTAGATATAGGGTATGGGTAATTAGCTGATAAATCAAAACTAGGAGTCGAAAAGTTTCGTCGGAAGTACTCAGCAAACAGATATGAGATATCAAAATCATCCGAGGAGTCAGAGACATTAAAAGAAATACGCGAGGGATGTGTGAAAATTTTCCTTTTTGAATTAACAAATTTAAAGAAGTATTTGGGATTAGCAAACAGAGAGGATCTAATGAACTGAAGGTATCTGTAATAAGGTATCTCCAATAATAATGGTGATTGAGGGAGTTAAATCTATGTCTTGCGGGTAAGTAAGCGAAATAGTTTAAAGAAGACCCACTTTTCAAAAACTTCTTGAACAGCCTGTTTTTCCTATTCTTATAATATCTAATTGACTTATTAAACTACGGGGGACACCTACTTCGAGGTCGGCGCTGCTTATTCGGAACTGATGCAGCAATAGCTAGATTTAATGAATTGTAGAACGATAACAATGAGCTTTCTATACTTTCGGTTGAGAAATCAAGCCTCAAGCGTGAAAGATGAGATTTTAGCAACACAATATTGATTTTATGAAAATCATAAAATTTGCTAGAAAAGGTTGGATTTGGAATATTAAGGCAGTTTAACGAACCATCATACTTGCGATGAAAGGAAATACACATTGCTGGATGATAAGGATCCTCAGGTAAACAAAAAGGTGGACAATGATTTACATTAATCTCAGGAAAATTGACAAAGCAGAGATCAAGCAGTCTACCATTGCAATAAAGGGTACGGTTATATTGACCTAAAGTATGATCAAATAATTCATTAAAGAACACTATAGCTCTTTCAGATGTTGAAGTAGGAATTAAACAACCAGAACTTTCACTGTTGCATCAAGTGACTTGAGGGAGGTTGAAGTCTCCCAACACAACGACAAAATCGGTGGGTCTAGATTGCTTGGCCACTTCACAAATGAGGGCAGCCTGCTTCTTATATTTGGAGATATCAGAATTTGGGGGAATGTAGGAGCAGGTAAGAAATAGCTGTTTATTAAGCATTTTCACTCGAATGGCGATAAATTCTACGTCAGGAGAAGTGGGAAATTCTATTGAATTGGACGGGACTGACGCAGATATTGCAATTAATACACCGCCACCAGTGCGATTTAGTCGATCATTTCTGAAGACATGGAAAGAATTATGGAAAAGTTCCGAGGAATGAATATTAGCTTTTAACCAAGTTTCAGTGAATGCCAAACAGAAAAACTCAGTGCTTACTTAATTTAGAAACGTAGAACGAATTTTTGAATTTAGGCCCCTAACATTTTGATAAATGAGACATAATGGGCCTGAAGAAATATTTAGTTTTTTGAAGGCGACGGATCTACAGCTTTGGTATTACGGGGTCGATCTCGAGGAATAAATTCCTTAATTAAGGA